>VUJU01001303.1:0-61611 GCA_009835225.1 Aphis craccivora | reverse complement strand
GTTACAAAAAAAGTTTTTATGGTTACATTTCGTTACAAAATGGTTACATAATTTTGTGTAATTTTGGAGCAAAAATTTTGAACTTGGGGTGTTGGCGTGACGGACCTAAAATTCACGGGGATGGGCTATCCATCCCATACCTTGTACTCGTCTAAAACGATCGTCAATTATTTCGGTAATGCAGCTGCATATCACTACCGGTGTGGTATGCACACGCATACACGGTAAAATCAATTATAAAATATAATGTTATTATAAATTGTATAAGACGTAAGTACATAAACTATGGCGCGCTTTGCCCGCACCTCTGACCCGGTCGTGCTACGACGTCCGATACCTAGACACGCGCCCTTCACAATTAGCACGGCTGCTAATGCAATCGCCGTCACATGTCACACACGATATATCCGTATATGTATATTATATTCTCGCACGGAAACTTTTCACGAAGTAAGCACCGGTAATTACCGTGGCGTGTTTAGCATTATTAGATTAACTCAATCGTAACAACGACGACGACGACGCCACCGCCGCCACTGCATTCACTACCGTCGTTAAGGATCGTCACGCGCGCGCGTCCATTCGAGAGGAGGACTACCGTTTCAATATTCGCGGAATTGAGCACGGTTATAAAATCTAAAAAGCTAATTACACTATCGTTCCAGTTATTTTTTTCCTCGCGGTTATCGACAAACCAGCACGTGTAAAAATATAATATCGTTGTACAGTGGCTTACTTAGACCTGTACTTTGGGGGAGGGGTTAATTTTTTTAATTATCATATTGCATGACGTGACACCTGCACATAATAAAACATATCGTACATTTTAATAGATTACTAATTTTATTTCGTATATTTTAATTGACATGTGACAATAAATAAATATGTAATTACTATACTTAACCATATGTATAGAAAAATGTTAAATTATATAATAAAAATAATAATTTAGATACTTATAATTTTTAAAACATTAATTTTCTATTTTTTTTCTGAAAAAATATTGACTACTTCACTACTTTTTATTGGTATTTCTCTGTGAATACTTAGATGAGCGAATCCATTTAGACAATTTTCCACAATGGAATTCCTCAAATATGATTTCAAAGTTTCAACGTTAAAAAGCTCAGTTCTACGTGTTGTAATACCAAAATAATTATTCAAAATATACATTTAACACGCTTGTGTGTTCGGGGGGGGGGGGGTTGTATCGATGAACTAATTTCAGGTATATCGTATATAGGTATAAAAAAATAATTATAATAATTAATAAGCGGACGACCACTCCGTACGGACTATGATATAGGTAGGTAGGTAACAATAATAAAGTATAGACTACAGCTATCCCAGAACGCCGTGTTAAAAACCTATAAATGCGAGCGCAAGATTTGTTTTTATTATACATACTTTTTTAAATTCTAGTCATTATATCTAGGTAATATAAAGTTCATAATTTAAATATCTAAAATAACAATACAATAATTTAATAGTTTTTTTTTTTTTTATTGACTAACTATAATGATTAAAAGTTAAAAACTAACTAACAATACTATAATAAAACTAAATCGTTAACATGATGTTCATCTACTTATAAAGTTATAAATAATTATAGTTTCTATAAAATATATTATTTCATGCATAGTTTATTATTTATTATACATTTTTCATTTTGTTCTTATGGATGTTAATTTCATTGTCATCATATATTATGTAAATCATAACATGTACCTATTTAAAATTGATTAATTCTGTATAGTCTTTCTTAATAATTAATATAGGAATTAAATGATGTAATGATACAGTTTAATTTATTGTAGTTCGTAAGTCATAATTTTCGATACTGCTAGATTGAAAATAATACTTTTCATAAAAACAACTTATAATTGAAATGAGTATAAACTATGTTGTATCACTTTACACTTAAGTTGCGGTCGCACCGACAAAACGCATAGTGTGATTCTATCCTAAGGTATTTATTTTATTTGTATTATCTTCACTGAGCCAACCTCCTCAATGATATCATGAACATTGAACATGTTATAAATACGTCCCTCTTTTGAGCTCAACGTCATTATACAATTGTTCGAAAGATAAATTAAATTAATCTGCAAGATTTTAGTTGAATTTGTTTTCGACTTACAGTGTAATAATAATTATGTAGTTACTAAAATGCTACCCACTAGTTAAGTTCATTCTCTTAGTTGAAAATATTTATAGATCTATTAATTTTTATCATAACATTGATTTTTAGCATGCGCAAAAATATATAATATATTTTGTAATTGGTTACTGATGAAATCAGATATTTACTTAAAAAATGTGTAACTATTAATTTATTATGATAATTTTAATTTTAAAATTGTTGTATAAATATAAAATTATATACATACCGAATAATAATGCTGCAGTAAACAGAATTGAACTTTGATTTCTTTGATGTTTTTTGAATGTGACGGTTCATGTATGTATACAATTTAATTTTAAATTCATCAATATTATAATAATTATTCTACTGAGATGAGTCTGCAAGTGAAACGAGTTTCCTCTTTCCATCTCTACTGGTATCTTGGCTGGCAATTATTTTTAACTAAAATTAGTTAAATCTAGTATATAATATTATGTATATTATTATATTGCAGTTGATGTAATCACGTCATTATATCGCACATGTAATACTTTTAATCTTTATTGGATTGACGGCTATTTTAATTGGTACATATACCTAGGTTAGGTTACCTACGGTATGGTATACCTACGCATACCATTATACTAAGTTTATTTTTTCGTGGAATTTATAGAATTTATTTTCATTAAGACAAAAAAAAAAAGCAAATAGAAAGTACAGATAATTAATTTTTATAATTCTCAGTATAAAAATGTTGACATTTGAAAATAACGACAACTTTGAATAAAATATTGTAAAATGTGTAATATATATTTTCACTAAATACTTTGCATGTTTATAATGATTACGTTTTAAAATAAATGATTTATTTAAATTCAAATCACGTCTAAATTGCGTAATATAATAACTATGAGAGAAGGTGGAAATAAGTTTAAAACCACCATTATTTTTCACAGTAAATTAAGATTAAAAATGTTATTAATAAACTTTTTTTTAATCATTGCAGGATAATGAAGAACTTCTCAAAAATAATCCTGGCTGGAATTTTGGTTATGCAAAATAAATTATTGTTTACATTTACGATAAACGTATTGCCCCATTATTTTAGAGAAGAGAAAATAACTAAGCCTACCTGGCTAACCTATGTAATAGGTATATTAAACGTCACTACAAAAATAGTACTGATTTAGAACCAAAATGGCAACTCAAACTTACAAGGTCAGTTTTTCATGGGTTGGATAGTCCTTTAAATGACATTTTTTTGTTTCTAATTTTAAAACGAAGTGTGGAATGTAATGGAATACGTGGGCCACTAGTTTGTCACCCCTGATTTAGAGGGTTGAATATAAGTGGAATAACATTTTAATTAATTTAATTTAGAAAAAAGATAAACGTCATGATAGTAGATATTATCGTCTATCATATGCCACAAGATTGTGAGTAATCGTAGCATAATACATTATTTAAATAAAAAATAAAATAAGCTTACGTACCTGTGAGTAATTGAAATATTATATAAATGTAGATAATGACATTACATAATTAAATAAAATGTAGCTAAATAAATATATAATTGTAGGGTATAGTATATGATTCTTACAGCAATTTTATTTGGATTTATAATAATTCAAAACTTTCATAACTTTCATAATATTCAATATATATATTATGCAGGTAGGTACCTATATAACGTTTTATAGATTTAAAATATAAATAATATATAAAAAACTTCATTATTCGTTAAACATTTTAATTTTCAGATTAAGACTGCCAATACTATCCTCACGCATATAGCACACATGAACAATTCATTAAAATAATAACGAACGAATTATCCAGATATTACGAGCTACTAATCGTAATTTATATTACTACTGTAATGAATGTAATGTTTTTATTAATGCAATTATAAATTATACAACATTAAAAATAAGAATTACCTACGTGTTAAGCCAATACAAAAACTCAGTTGGTAAATTCGCAGGGATTTTGTAACCTCGTGTTCGTTGATGGATTATGAACACGCGACATAGTATAGGTAAGTCGTAGTATATACATAGGTTTCGAGTTAATTCTAACACGCAAACTGTTTGCTAATTATTGAGCATTTAAATGTGCATTAATAATAAATAACAAAAAATAAATTTTAAAAAGCGGGTCACTAACGTTGTAGGTCATAAACTCATAAACAGTATTAAACAACTTTAATGATAATCAATGGCTTTATTAAATGCAATGTATATTATGTAGGCAAATGATATTACCAAGTTTTTATTTTTTAAAAAATAATTATATTTAAAACTCTTATAAATTAATTGCTTAAGCGCCCTAAGCGCACGTCGTATAATTAAGAATGTTATACGGATAATGAACATTCGCATATAAAGATTTTTAAGTACTTACTCACGTACTAAAAACTAAATATTATTCAGTTCACAGCTCCATCGCAATATATTCAGAGTAAAATGTTTTAAATAATTAATGTACATTGTACCTACGTGTATGTATGTAAATTTGTTTGCGAATAGTTTCTGCTTAATTAATAACTATCTACAATATTATTTATTGGGTTGTCTTGGGTTTTTCATGAACTATACCAAATGAGAAATATTATTATGGTTGTTTAGAAATTGTTTCGATTCTAATGTTTAGATTCAATCAGATTATTATAAAATTCAAAAGTCTGTGTACTAAAAATATGTTGACACAATACAATAAATTATATTAAATATTAAAAGGAGGATTTAAATAGTCTACTAGTTTATGGTCTATGATTTCAAAACTTATAAATTATATAATTACTTGGATTTTAGCCTTTTAGGTTTAAATGAAAAATAATAATTTTACGTACCTAAATAACATGTTACGTAATAATTTAAAAAATAATATTCGATAAAACTTGGAACTTTTCGTGACTATGTATTATATTATTATTTAATTTACACAATTATATTTTCAAAATATTTAATAATTTTAAGCAAACTACGGAACCAATTCAGTATTTACAACTTTCTGCGATATTTCAAAGTAATGACTTAAGTTATAATTATTTAACTGCTAGTATTACTTTTGTATAAAATAATAGTATTATACAATACATACGATTGGTTTTTGGACTATAATACCTATAATATTTGTGATGTAGGTATTACTAATTGAAAAATAAATTATAGGCTGACTGCAGTTAGTCTTTACTTCTTTTTAATTTTAGATGTTTTTTTTTATTATTATAAAATCATAAAATAATATTAATAACCTCTAATAAATAGTGATATATAGATATATGTGATTGAATAAAAAAAATGCATCAATGAGAATGATTTAAAGTTTTGTGGAAATATTTCACTACAAACATTAAGATATTATACAGCCTCGTAATACGTTCCGCGTGTTTAAAATTATAATTTAATACCAAAAAACAAAATTTGACTGTAATATTTCAATAACAATTTATAATAATTAGATAGTTGATTGTTATAATAATTTATTGCTTAATAATTATTATTTATCAGTGTAAACTTATCATACCTACATAAAATTATAGTAGTAGGTGTAGAGAAATCTGAGGAAAAGTTTTACGTTACAGGTATCGGTAGGTACCAATGAAATCATATTTATATTTACAGTATACATACTTACATAATATATTTTGTGGCGTTTTTTTAAATTTAACTATTTTACCGTAAAAAGTTAGAATTTGAATACAAATTAATTTCAATGTACGTGGTTAGTTATTTTTTGTGCCTATCATACCTATACAAATATTAGTCCAAACACAGTCGTATAACCTTCTTTAAAAATCTTTTCAAAATAAATTAAATCCGATCCTTCAGCAGTTTAACTTTTCATTCAAAACTCTATAAAAGTGATGGGGTTTTAGAGTTTGAGATAAACATTGTTATTAAAACAAAATGGCTGACCGCAGCGGGTCGGGCGATGGAAACGGAAACGAATACAACTTATTCCGTATACTCTTTACTCATAGCAGTAATCAAAAGAAACTTGAGACGTAAACGTCAAATGGTCGATTTTTAATAAAATGAACTCTAACGGGCTGCGATCCGGTTAAATAAACACACACTGCTGTTTATAAAATTGAAAAAACGACAATTCATGATTTCACCCTTGTACTTTTATATTTCCCTTGATTTTCAACCTCAACCGATTCAGAAATGTATAGATACATAGTGCATAAAATGAATTTATATAAAATAAAAATTAAAAAGGTTATGTAGTAAAAAACATATTATACTACATAATATTATATAGGTATATCACATGTATAAATGTACGAATATAAATTATATAGTATAATATTATATAATAGCTTTTCATTTACGTATATTTTTATAAGATGTAGAATTATGGTGGCCTTTAATACTATACCAATATACTTATAGTATTTAACAATATTAATTTATTTATAAAAACAATTATTTAATTAAAAAATAAAATAAGTTTTGTGGGTATAGTCTTATGGTTAACAGCTATCTATAAATGCATCATTCTGAAATTAATAGTACATTTAAAAGTAAAGTATGTGATCTGTTTATAGTGATGGCCGATGTGCGATAAATTATTTTAAATAAAATAAAAATTACACATTCCTTATAATACATATATAACAGTAATAATAAATATTTTTAGGCTTTATAGGGTATTTTAGGCCATTGAATGACGACAAGGGATACGATAATCTGTTAAAAGTGAATCATAATCAACAATGATATTTGCGTACAGATCTAATTATCTAACTCCGACTTTCAAATAATAACCAACGCCAATTATTTTATATTTAATTCAAGTTAATATATATAATAAACGCCATAAGAATATTATAATCCATTGACAAATTGGGCAATTTTATAAGTGGTCTCATGCATTGTACACGAATATTGTTTTTGACATTTTAACAAATTATTTATTCTTATATACGTCCTTTATCTTTATGAGCAAACCTCTTGACAATAATCTCAGATAAAAACCAAGTTTATGTACAAGGGTCATAAACCCTTTGTTTATTTCTTACACTTTTCTATTGTTTCAGTTGTATTTCAGTCAAAATTCACATTTATAAAGGTAAATAAAACGACGTATAGTTAATTAATTGATTAGGTGCATTAAATCATGCACCACATATACAGGGCAAATACAGTTCCTAAATATAGTATTCATAATTCACGAAAGTCATTTACCTAATTAAAAGTTAATTGTAAAATATAACAATTACATTAAATTTAAATTTATAACTGAATATAATAGTGAAAAATGACCGAATTTGTACTGAAGTTAGTCATATTATTTGTACAAAATTTAATCAGTAAGTACTCTTAAAGTATTAGAATAAGTAAGTATGAAATAAATAGATAATTTAATTTAAAATGTATATAATTAGATAATTAAATGTTATTTAAAAGTTATGCTGCGTTAATTATGCGTTTCTACTGTTTGCTATTAGAATATATTCTATTATTTCTATTATAAACAGTATAAACTGCTGTCAGTTAAATCTTGTTGAATTGTATGGGTATCTGATTTTACTTTTTGTTAAATTAATATCCAATGCTTTTGGTTACTCATCGGCGTAATCGCTCTGTATACCTATAAGAGGGGAACTATAGTTTTAATTTAAGCCTTAAGGATTTAATAAAATATAACTCTGTAGTAAGGTTGTGTGCGTAAAAACGGTAAACTGTCATTTTGGTTGTGCGTAGACGGAGGGAGAGCAAAAGCGACGGTGAAATGAAAACAGAGTTTACCCTACAGCACATCAGTGACTGAGGCGGGACAGGGAAAGTGGCGGTTTATGGCCTGGAGACTAGATATACTGGCTGGTTCTAGAAGCTTTTTCATCCAGATGACTTGGTTTTTGGGATCCCCTCAAAGGTCTATCAAAGGCCGGTGTCCTGTGCGCTGGTTGTTTTTCCGGTTCTGAGAAAAGCTAATAAAATGCTAATTCAGTGTTTGCCGCCCAGTAATGAAGAAGTTTTAAGCGGGCCAACCGGCAGTGGCGGTGCTACTGCCAGTTTTCCTTTCGAATATATATATATATATATTAATATATTATATACGTACCTATAGGGTGGGTGGATGATTATACGTGGGAGAGGGGCAGACGTAGCGCTGAACGGGGGTGTGGGTACTGGGTAGAACAGTGCAAATGTGCTAAATTAAGAATCTCTGAACACAGCCCTTTGCTATAGACCAAATGATTTTAATTAATTGGGTTTGGTGCTGTTTATATTATACACGCCCACGCTTTTCGCTCTAGTACAATGTTTGGTGGGGAAATTCTGTTGCCACAGTATCCAACAAATGGATTTAAATATGGCAAAGTTCTGAGATAAATTAAGTGGGTTTTGTTTGAACACAGACGATTTTCCATCGAAACTTATATGTATGTAGCACTATTTAGCTGCGATGTAGTGGATTTCCGTAGACGAATATTCAGGAGCTTATGTGTTTATTCGCAACTGATGAGCAAATTAGATTTTTATCAATTATAAATATAATAAATAATCATGTTAAACACTTCCAGGTTGTAATCACAAAACTCAAAAACTATAATAAAAAATAAAATGTCAAAACTCGCATAGGTATACGTTAGGTACATTGTTACACTACTACGAGTACACAACAAGATGAATTAAAATAATATAAATAATTATTTTAACTTCTGATAAACTTACCACATTCAAATCACTCTATACCAGGGGTGGCCAAACCGCGTCTCGCGAGCCGCATGCGGCTCGTGTCATAGACTTTTGCGGCTCTTTCATCGTATCGTAACGTTTTTACAAATTTTTTTTTTATATGAGTATGTATTTTAATATAATAATATGACCTTTATATATATATATATTGGATCTTCCATATTTATTAATATATTTGGTGGCTCGCGAGTCTCTTCTCGCTGTCCACCCCTGCTCTATACCAATTAGATATGGTTTAAAATTATAATGTTGATATCAGAGTTATTTATCTAGTAATATATATTTTTATACTTTTTTAATAAATGCTATAACATTGTGACTGTGTTTATTTCAGATGGGCAGTCAAAAGGTACTTATTTAATGCACTGCAATACTAATGATGACATCTTCAACGATATTATCAAAATTCAGTTTGAAAAATGATAATTTATATCTTTGCTTTATTTGCATGTAAGGGTGGTACTGTTTACTGATGAGTGATGAGTAACGTTTGTTTTAGTGGTAAAAAAAAAATATTTCAAATGACTAGTTCAATATAATCAAAAACAATATTTATGAAATTACAATAATTGTATACAATAATATTCCGAGAACAACAAAACTTCTAATACCTATTTTCTAATAATTCTTATGATTATAATATATTTAGATGAACAATAAATTATAATACTATTATAATATATACGATTTATATACAATATTTAATTACGTATAATAATATTATGTATACATTGTATATAATATATAAATATATATAAAATACACAAGGGAGCTCCAAATGCACTGGTTTTCAACCTATAATACTTTACATTTTAAAATGATAATAAAATAATATAAATAATAGGTACATATTTATTTATGATTTTATTACAATATTCCCATAAATATATTACAATTTATTTGGGAACCATCGATTTTACAAATAACAACAATAATAATAATAATTTAATATTATTTTTGATGCTATATTATGTATGCACAAAACGTGTGGGACGCAAAAGTGGGAGTGTATGACTTATTTGATTTGGGCCGCAGAAATAAACCATCTATCGCACTGTAAACATTACAATGAGAGAGGGTCTTGTCGATGACGATTAGTAGTCATATTTCACATACTAACCGAACGGTTTTATTGTTCTAATAAATTGTTAGTATCTACATAATAATTAGGGCTTCCGGGTTATAACAAAATGTACATTTTATAATTTTATGTAATTACTCGAAAATGAGTATAACTCTGATTCTTGACGTATGTATGGGGAATTCGAACTAAAAATGAAAAACAAATAATATATTATTACAATTGGGATTAATATCATTATTATAATTGTCATTATTTTCGTTATTATACATTTTTACGGTGGTATACGCAGGTACATGAGAAGTATCGCGGGGGCTTTAGACCATTTGCATGCCTTTCGTGATGGACTCGACGTGTTCTTTGGCCTTGAGCCTGAGCACGGCTATGGACGATGTCCTGGGATCGGCAGTGGACACCGCTGACGACGAAGACGTGGACAGCGAGGACGATGACGGCGGCGTGGAGATGGCGGTGATCTGTTGTTGTGGCGACGGCGGCGACTTTTGCGCGGACGACGGCGGACCGCAGTGCACCACCGGCGGCGTCAGGTAGCTCGGATATCCGGTCTGCGGATGAGACAGGAAACCGGGCAGTGCGGACAGCAGAGGCGGTGACAGCCACGGGTCGACAGGCAGGGCCAGGCTGGACCCGGGCATTCGGCTTAGCGAACCGGTCATCGTCGAGTGCACGTAGTCGTTTAAGCCCAGTCTGGCTGCTTCCATCTTTTCCTGTCTGCGCCACTTGGCTCTTCGGTTCTGGAACCATACCTGCGAAAACGCAAAAAAAAAAACGACTGTTTTAAGTTGTAAAATTGAAATTGTTTTTCGTGTGCAAACATCATACATGATTACTTATAATCGTATGATATAATAGACTTATAGGTTACAATTTATATATATTAATGTTAGCCCACTCGTATAATAGTCGATTTTAGGCGTGTGGGTAGTAGGGTACTAATGGCGAGCCATCACTCTCTGCGTTTTCTCATCGTTCAATTACTTTCCGATTGCTGATTACACATATTTGAGTTATTTCATATAAAATAGTAACTTTATATATAGAAAATGGTTAAGTCCGTAAATGATGATTATTTTTCATCATTTTTGATGGGAAATACGGTTGTTGCAAATCTACACAAAAAAGAGATAAGGATCTCACTTTTAAATTATAGGTAATCTCGTTACTTTTATCATAATAATGTAAAATAAATTACTATAATATCTACTTAATTATACGTATTATTCCCATTTTATTCCGAGTATGACTTTGACCACTTCCGCGTGTTCAAATTAAGACATTTTACAAAAATGTACCTATGCAGATGGGTATGAATATACAAATACAATATAAATTTATAACTAGGTATTGAGTTTCAAAGCTATTATATAAGAAGTATCAGCATTGTAGCTAGAAATATTAAACACCTGACGGTTTCATTGCACGCGCACAGCTGGCGATGGAAATCGAAATAGAAAACAGAGTACCTAGTTATTATGGACGTAAGCTGAGTACATATTATAGAACACAACAAACAGAGGACATTTAGGAATTACACCTTTCATTTATTGCTATGCGCAGTGTACAGCCACTTACACTGTAATAGTACTGCAAGCATTGCTGTATATTAACATCTGATTACTGATATTTGAAACGTATAGTACGACAGTAATAAATTATTATAAAACGTATAAAATAGGTACATATATTATAGCCATATTATTATCATCAATCTAACGATTACGGCGATTGGACGATGTTGATCGACGAAATTGCAGAATTCCACGTAAAATCTCGGGTCATTGTCAAAGACCCCGTTGTCGAATCCTATTTAATATTTTATACTAACGGATTTTCCGTGTTCCGGGGATGAAATCGACTCTAAAGCGGCGCGCTCGCGTCGAGACTCGGGACTGATTCACAGAATAACACGATGCGATAAAGCTCGTATTATTAATACAACGTAGTTACTATTCATTATAATATATGTATGCACTATGTACCTACAACTCGTTATGCTGTATAGCACAAATGTGAATAGCGAAAAAAGTAATAAATTAATATTTATAAAAAGGATTGCAAATAGTCTGTTAAAGACATATTCGGTAGAAAAGATGCAGGTATAACGTCGTTATAAATATATCAACTGCACGTTTAAAATATAAGCACGCATTATACATAATGTATCATAATATATAAAGTACATAATATTATATAATGAATTTCTTGGCTTGTACCAATAAGCTGGTCTCTGCGATAAGATCAGTAGAGTGGAGGAAACGCGGGTTAGGTTAGGCGAAAAAAAACATGTCTCGCACCTTGCTGACAACCCATGGGGTTCGAAAGAAAATGATTATTATTATTATTATTGTGTCGTAAACGTGCAGGTTAGGATGAGGTGAAGGAAAAATAACATAAAAATGAAAGTAAACTTAATAAAGCACGGCAAGGAAAACCAGCATGACCGTCGCATGGAAAAAATAAACAAAATGTGTACATGTATATATAAGTATTATATGAACAACCAGGAATGAAGAGAAATACAAAATACCTTCGGTAACTCAATTTATATCCATTTTTCTAGAGCGTAACTCGATTTACCGATTACTGGGACGTAAAACGTTCTCAATGCGACCAGCGTAAATATTATATACTTTTACCCGTTTTTATTTTTTAAGGTTGAGAAGAAAATTGACGTATACAATAAGGGCAAAAAGTCTTTGATGTTTACGTATACGCGTGTAGGCACCGTATATACTATAATATAGTAAATAGTAAAACTTGATGCACAACTTTTTTCTCATTTTTCAATTCAAATTTCTTAAAAAAAACCATTGCCATTTCATGATTTATTAATCAAATAGCTTTATTTTGTATAGTGAGTGAGAATATACATAATATACATAAAGAACTTATATAGGTTTTATTCAATCACGAACGTTGCACAAGACGAAGAAAATAAATTATAACAGTCTTGCGAAAAAAAATTAAGTTTTCTCCCACGTCATTACGCGACGACCACAGATTTAATACGATTTTGTTTAAATTTACCGGTAATTGTATATATACATTCGGAAATAAGTCACTATTGAAGTCTAATTTGCTGCGCCCGAATAACATTATTTGCATGATGCAAAGGTTGTTTGGTTAGGACGAATGTGATTTAATTTTGTCTGTTTGCAGCAATGGCATATCACCAAACAGCTCAACAATATTTCAAATAATATTAAATTATTAAAGTATTAAATTAAAAATTGTATTTCGTGAAACAATAACCATACCATAAAAACGCTTTTAAACACCGCAAATTCGTCGGCCAGAGTGGTTATATTATACTAGTATAGCATTTTAGTATTATTGTATTACGTTTTTTTTCTTGAGGGAAAGGCTTTGCAATGACAACAATGATTAGGTTTAAGTATCACATGCCTAATAATGATGTTCGCTTTACAGCCGCCCTCGGAATATTTATTACACACGTTTAAATTAGATACGGGAGGGGGTTAGAGCGTTATAGACTGCAAGCAATTCGCAATAATACTATATACTTCAAACATATTATGTTAACATTATCAGATATAAATTTTTATATATTTCGCTACGTAAGTACACTAAGATTTCAAATAATTGTATTAATCATGTGTACGACGAACCCAGGAGTAGAGAATGGGGGTGTCTATAATTAAAACTTTAATATATTATTAAATAATTTGTTTAAATTTCTCTGAATAAAATAAATATGTGATAATATGTATGTTTAAAGTTTTTTGATGAGATTAAAACTATTTTGCTTAATCGGATATTTGAATTATATATACAGTAGAAATGTATGTATTTTGATAATTTTTATCAAACATAATATTAATAAAATAAAATTTGAAAATTAATCCAATAAAACAAAGCTTTCGAGAGAAATCTTCCAAAAAGAAAAGTATAAATTGCGTGTCAGTGGCGTCAATAATATTATGGTAAACTCTAAATGGAAAGTATATGAAAGTTCAATAATAATTGTGTGTCACGATAATGCCGTTAGGTCATCATCATTCATATCCGATTGATTGATTAGGTACCTAATTATAATTACAACGGAAATTTATTTTCCAACTATCCGTGCAAGTACGATAACAACGAGCAGCGTTTGCAAATAATTATCATCATAAAAAAATCAGTTTTTTTCGACAAAAATGGTCACATAAACATTTATACCGATGTAATACATTTCATTATACCACATGTTTAAATGCATACATATATGCATGTGTACGTGGATACTGGATACTATAGGTATATATAATAATTTGTATGTAGTGCATGTGCAGCGGCGACGGCAGTTGGTCGGAAAGGGTTCATCTCAGCGAGGGGCATTTGATTATGTGTGTTTTTCTCTCTTTCGTTATCTGATTTCGTTATAATAACAGAATATAATGTCACGTTAAAAGGGTCTGTCGCGATTAGGGTCGGCCAAGAGTTTTTATTAAACGGGCTTCAATATATATAATAGAATAAAACGCGCGACAATATATTATATTATTTTATAATGGCCCATCGTCGAGTAAATACGAACACCGGTTTTCGGGCAACGAAGGATATAGAGGGTGAAAAAAATGTTTTTTTTTTTCTTTAGTCGTTGAGTCTTCTATTAACGGGCTAGCGGAGGGTTCAAGAGTCGTCGTCGGCGGCTCTCGAGTATGTACAACACAACGCTGGCGCACACATTGCACACACGCGCTATCGTTCAAATATATATTATTGTCCGTGTATAGGAAGGTACCCAACCTCTTCAGCGCCGCTGACACGATCTCGCAAATATTCGGAAATCCAAAACTATTAACTGTGTAAGTACCAATCGATGCAAAAACAATTTTTTTTTTTTTTGTAAAAACTTCGGTACTAATTCTTTCATGCGAAATCGTTGCGCACTAGCCCCCTCCTCAAAATCGCAACCCCAAACTGTATTATAACATAACGATCACCGCCGCGTCACTCATCGCCGTATAATAATACCTATAGACATGCCGTCATCGTCGTGTTTGACGTGCAATATATACATTAATGTATTTTATATTAATACATGTACCAGACCCAAATAGGTATCCTATATCGTTAGAATATAATATACTACATAAGGTACTACCTGGTAATCAGTTTATATAAACTAAAAAGACGTATAATATAACAATAATATAACGTATTATTTCTTTACAAGCCCCAATACGTGAAGTGTATTATATCATCAGCCCGTCGATCTGCCGTTCAGATTACTCGCGGCCTGATCATATTATCCTATTATGTCTTACGTGTATCTATAATGTATATTTTTATAAGTAAAGTATAATACAACACAACCGTATCACGTTACGGCCTGTACGCCCATATTAACACCGATACAGACACGCCGCTGAGGGCCGTTTATGTTATAGGTAAAATTCAAACCGACACCGCGAAAATACGGTTGCTGCAGCGGCATTGCACTCACGTCTATTATATTATTATTATTATTATTATTATTAATACATAATAACAATAGTTACAGCGAGTAATGTATACCTGTTTTAGTCGTATAGAATAAAATATAGATCGGTATGTGTTAGTTATTGATGATTTTTTTTCCTATTTAATTGTCTTTTTCTTGAAATCGTGCGACTATATATTATAGCAAACTCACTAAACCCCTATAAAATCATAAAAAAAAATACGTCCTCTATCGCGTGTACCTGTAACCTGCGTCTCAAATTTGCAATATATCTTATATAATAATATTGTAGACACCTTAATTTAATAGTATAAGTAAGTATAGAATATTACCTGACGTCGTCAGGTAAATAGTAACGCGATGCGATCTAACTGGTGTCAAAGTGAACGTAGAAAAAAATGAGAAAAATAACTATTTCTGTTTGCAGAGAGGCCGAGACAAGAAACGACAAGCGCAATAAATGTTGAGCTCGCGTTACGTTAAATGTGTTCGATGGTGTAGGCCGTCCACCCGTAGCATAGTTAATGTACTTTTTAAAATTCAATTTATGTCGATTCGGATTTAATAATATAAGAACGATGAAAAAAAATTATTAACCGATAACCGGATGAAAAAGTCTAGATTAATGTAATTCTTTTCGTATTATTTACGGATACCCGAGGTAAATGCGAAGCGGAAAAACTGGCGGTAGTTTGATAATAGTCGACTGTGGTTTTTATTATTTTTTTTTTTAATGCACATAAAAGTCCATTATAAAATGCATTTATATTTTTTAGAAGTCAAAGATAATAACGTTTTTAAATTAAAATTTTTTACACTTGTAACTTTATTATATTTTGCTGTGAAGAGTTTTCACAAGTATATTATATTATAATGTCCGACATACTATAATATAGATGTATTATTATACAGACGGTTTTGTTAACGGCATCCGATTACACTGCATAATTTATAATATATTTGATATAAATAGTTTTAAAGACTTTCTAATCAATACACACATTAATTTTCTTAAAACGATTGTTGATAATAAATATGGTGCAATATTATTTATTTATTATTTTAAAAACTGTTTGATTAAAACACTAGAACAAATAATAAATATCTAAATACGACAACTCTTGTAAATAAACTCGCAATTTGTAGTTAATACCTAAGTATATCGTATAGAATGTGCACCTAATTAAAGCACTACAAATTACCAAGTGTTTCAATTTGATTGACATGTTAAATGCATTCATCAATAAACGTCTGGTGTTAAATGTAATGGCTAATCGAGTTTTCGGACAAAACAATTTGCGAGCCGTGAGAGAAAAACAAGCTGCCTCATGGACGTGTAAATGGTCTTAAACCCTTTTTTCAATTTTCGTCCAATTGATTTCACTCACGTTGACAGACAGCTAATTTCGGGTCGTTTCGAAAACTAGTAAACGAATGCACTATATTTATTTATTATATATAGCTACACCTAAAGTTATACCCTCCAAATAGTGGTGATAAACAATATATATATAATATAATAATATGTTAGGGCAATCTGAAATACTCGGTATAATATACACATTGGCCAGGTCAATTTGGCTCTACCCGCGGGCAATTTGAACAATAAAAAAACGAAAAAAATCATTTTTTTTTTTTTGTGCAATTTATTTAATTCAATTTATTGTTACTAATAGTTATATAATATTATAATAATATATATGTTACTATAATATTGTTGTCTTATTCTTAATATTTTCAAACAATGATAATTTATTTTAATTTATTAAATAATATTATATATTTATACATATTTTGAAGTTTTGAAATAATTGTTATTTATTTTTGGTAGTTTTGTATATTTATTTATTTATTTATTTATTTATTAATATAAACGGACGCGAGTCCTAAAACATAATAATATTACATATATTATATTAGGTATTATAAGTTTAATGTCGATGACATAATATTATATGAAAAAAAAGTTGCTATTTATTAATTATTAATATGTTAAAATTAACTAAAATTGTATTATTATATATTTTATAATATGCACATTAAAAAACTGAAAAAAATAATAGAATGGCACTTTAAATCACAAAATTACAATCTTTATTATATCTCGTAGGGCATAGAGTTCTGAAATTAAACGGAAAATAATTGACTCTGGAATCCCACGCTCCTCTTAAAATATTAGGAATTGAAATGGAACTTAAATAGAACCTATATTTTTAGATCAAACGTATCGGGATTTATAATTATTTTTTTCAGTAGAATATATTATAAGTTTTTTGATAAACGAATATTATTTGAATCCATTTAATACCAGAGTTTTACCTTAGTTTAATTTATATTTTTCGAAAATCCTATACAATTCATTGTAGATGACGATATTGTATAGTACCATAGTGTATAAGTTATATACTTATATACCGAGTAGAAATCATATATGCTAGAATGAAAAGTAAACTTTTTTCCAAAAATATAAATAACATTAAAGTTTTGAAACTAAAATTAATTGAATTTAGTTTTGATTGCAATGGTTATCAAAAACTTTTTCTTAAAATTATTAAATTTGTAATGTCTATTTAAGGTAAATAAAAATGATATTCAAAATGTTATTATATTATGTGTTATTTTCATTTATAATGCAATAAAGCTAGGGGAGTGGGGAAATAGTAATAATAATAAAATATTAATTTAAAGTCAGAGCATTTGTTCATTATTTTATTCCAGTATATACTGTTTTAGTTAAAATATATTATGATGATATAGTTAATAATGAAACGCATATTACACACAATATTAAAGGCATATTTAATTTATTTTATGAGCAAACTTTTACGTTTGTACTTATACACACGAACTGTGGTATACTGCGGACTACAGGTACATGGTTTAGCAACGTAAATGTACAAATATAATATATATAAGTATAGTTACATGTATTGAACTAATGAACTAAATATTAAAACGGCTGCATGTATATTGTATATTATAATATATGTTTAATATACCTACGCTGCATGTGAATTTTATACGAGATTCTAGACTTTGTGTCCCAATTCAAATTTCACTACCATATTTGACGGTAAATAGCTGACATCTATCAAAGAATTTAAACAAAAAGTAAAATGTCAACTAAGCATAATAGGTATAATAATATGTACCTGATAAAATATCACGAAGAATGGTCCATTATAGTTATAACGAAGATGAACTTAACTTGTGGTAATCTTTTAAACGAACGTTATAAGATATGCAATATTCTATTATATAAAAAAAAAAAAAACTCCGCACAATTGATACACGTATAATTTTAAGGATTTAGGCACTAATAATTTTTAGTTTTTCGATTTTTGGTTCTTTATGCATACTTTATTAGCACCGGTGTTTTAGCAAAATTTAGTAATGTTTAAAAAGAAAATTTTACGGCGTTTACTAGTTGCGGTCACCCCTCAAAAAGGTAACATACCTACTAATTGCGGTCACTCAATAAAAAATTCTTTTTTTAATTACCTAATAAATAAATATGAAATTCATACTTCGTTTATTTTTTTAATTTAAAAAAATGTATTGATCAACATTTTCTTTCTCACTTATATCGAAAAGATAACATACTTAGAATGTTAGGACTGTCTACACCAGGGGTGGCGAACCTTTTTTGGGTCAAGTACCAAATTTATCCAATTAAGGTTTTAAAAAATTTTCACGTGCCCAAAGGAAATAACATTTTCTAAGGATGAAAATAGGAATATTACAATTTTCAAATATAATTTATAAATATTTAATACCTAGCATAATTTTTTATAATTTTAATTTTTTGCGTGCCATTGAAATTTGACCAACGTGCCACTTCTGGCACGCGTGCCATATAGGTTCGCCACCCCGGATCTACACTATTATTTATTGTGTAGGTATGGTTAAAAATGTTGATACTTGTGTTAAACTTGTGTCAAAATATAATATAATATGTATAATATTCTTTAATAGGTAATAATCATTATAATAACTTGTGTCTGAAAAAAAGTTTCAAATATTCGGAAACTTTACCCATTTTCATATAACGCTTTTGCTAGATGACTGCTAATGACTGCATTTTGCGAAACCCTACTTACCCTAGGTGTTAATAACATTTTTAGTTCAATAAATACGATATTACAAAGAAGGTGAAATTAATCGACTTGAATATCTGAAGTCGATTTCTTTCAAATTTTTACTTATAACATTTAAAAATTTTAAATTATTATTATACAAATTATAGGTACTATATTTTGACACAAGTTATAATAATTATTATTAAACAGTATTATACATATTATATTATATTTTTCTAAATTAAATAAATAAATGAAATATTAATTTTATATTTTTAATTATTAATTAAAAAAGGAATTTTTTATTGAGTTACCGCAATCAGTATGTAATTTTTTTGAGGGGTGACCTCAACTGTTATATAATATGTTTATTTCAAAAATCGTCATGACCGCAACTAGTATGCAGCTAAATTGTATGTCACAGTGTTTTAAGACATACATGTCACAATTAAACTAAAATAAATAATAAAAGAGCATATATAGATTTAAACAATTTAAACAAAACATCTTAAATTAACACCTGTAGCTATTAAAATATATTAAGATCAAAAACTTACTTACGAGTAAATGATTTTCAAATTTTATTTACTTAATACATAAATATTATAGTAGGTATATTATACTATTTATTCGTAAAAATTAGTTTCAAATAAGTTATAGGTTTCTTTATTTTAAAAAGCTTGTGGCTTACAATAGTGTATACCCACCGAAGAATCTCTATCGTGGACACAAAGGAGTGTCTGTGACTTAGGATATTCACTTACAGTGAGTTTAACTAGCAGCCAGTATAAAATATGAATTCATAACTATACAAACTATAGATAAGTATATTTAAGATAACTTAATAAGTTATAATATAATATTATTATAGATTTTCACGATAGCAACTAGCATGCCATCGATTAAAAGGACTCTCGAGATTATCATATTATTACTTAAAATCACCATAGAAGGACAAAATTCTTATTCTATTTATTAATTATTAAAAAATATACGATAAGATACTTTTATCGAAACGAAAAAAAAATCTTATGGTTGTGTTAATTTTTGTTATTCCATATTTAATATAATACTATGTATGTACATATTATATAGGTAGATATAAAATATTTAATATTTTTATACAAACGTAATCTTCAAAGTTCACTCGTAGGGATCGTAACTCATTTTCCTCCCTAATATGGCTATACTATTAAAAATACATAAATATATTACACTAGAGATTCTCAAAAATAATACTTTGTAGTAGACCCACAACATATACATAATATACTAATAACTATTCTTTTCGCTATATTGTCGATATATTTTAGTCTAAACCTCTGACAACCTCTGTGGTGGTAATACGATGTGACTGGTATACATTTATGATTTGTCGAGGATAATGGTTATTGATAAAACTGTAAATTCGAACGTAAAATGTGATAATAGGTATAAAATAATGTCGTATTCCATATACCTATATTGTAATCGGGCTCGTTTAATTCAAAATAGATAAGTACCTAAATAAATAAATATTAAATACCGTGTAAAGATAATTTCAAATTTATACTAAAAATATCTTTTTCATTCGTTTAAATATTTTAAAACCTTACGGGTGACTCATTGTTTTGGGAACCTCTGTACTATATGTTACTACTACTGTTATATATGAACCTAATAATAATAATATATTATAATATTGAACCGCCATGCTGCGACCCCCCAACCCCCGCGGTGGCGGCGGCGGCGGACCAGTCCAATATAATGGGAATTAGTTTGTTTCTTGTTTGTTTATGTCAACTTAATAACTGCAATAAGAGCGGGACCGCCGCCGCCGCCGCACGTGCCGTTCGCACACACTCGCCGTTCGCAAACACTCGCGACCGAAATAGTGGGCGAGAGCGGCGACGGCGAGTGACAAATAGCACGAAATAATATTATACACACACGCACGCCTACACACATACATGCACCTATATAATGGTACAAGAACGCAGCATAAAGTAGTAATATAATAATAATGTCAAATCCCATGGTCGCCGGAGGCAGCGGCTGTGATGTTTGTCGCGCGCGCGCTAGCCACCCCGAGGCGATGTCGGTCGACGACGAACGACGTCGAAAACGGAGCGCTACGACGTTATTATTATTTGGCGTCGTCTATTATGGACGTCCCACACATCGCAGTCCTTATACTGTATAAGTTTAATTATTATATTACTATTGTATATGACTGCAGGGCGTCAGGCGCGCGTCACCGTCGGTGTTTCGTTTTATAAACTATGATGATTAATACTATATATTTTTTCAAAAAACACGAATTTGGAAATTCGGATTATATCGCTTCAGTCGACTCTGTCCGAGGTGAAATAGAATAAGAAGGCCTCAAGACTCAGCCGAGAGGTAGATAGTCTATTATCGCACGCGATAGAATATAACAGGGGGATCTTAAAGGCTCTAGCGCATTTCGTAAACTGCAAGCCCTAAATACTACTTATACTTAAACTGTGTATGGCCTTAAACGTTTATAAATATATCAAATGTTTGACGATATTACATTAATTGTAATATTATATTTGGAATAATAGAGTTTTTTACCTATAATATTATTAAATTATGTATAAACGCAGTATTTGTGAAATATTAAAAGTTCTAAAAAATGAATTGGTCATTAAATTAGAATGTATTTAAAACGTACCTACCTATATATTATATATTAGAACACATTATTTTGAAGTCGGTATAATTATATACCCCGAGCGCGAGTGCATAAAACTGATCCCACGCCATACGACCTCACTCACCCCACCGCGATTTAGCCGATACCGGGACTCAATTTTTAATATATTTAATATATATATAATACTGTCATCACACGAGTCTGTCAGATGTTTTCTGGTTTTTTTTTCCCGTTCACGTCCCCCTTCGCGTAAAATAAACACCAAAACAATCATGTACATGATATCACACACACACACACACACACACACACGCAATACAATTTATTTCCATTGATTACGCGCAGTTACTTTGTATTAATATCAATGATATTAGGTAGGCTTAACGAGTGCACTTATATAATAAATATAATACACGTACAATACAGTCGGCCGCCGTCCGTTTTAATATAACATAATAATATTATATATTGTATTTTATATCGGTTTTACGTTGACGCCGCACCGCCGCGCGCCCGACTATATACCGGGTCACGCGCTCAATTATTGCAGACTGCAGTGAGTTTAAATAACGTAGTACTGCTGTATCCGCCGAGACGCGTGTTTATATACAAATTAAGTTGGAATTATATTACCCGAGAGAACGTTATTTGATTTTGACCAAACGCCGTCTGTCATGTTTACCTTTGCTAATCGTATAATACCACAACAATAATAATTATTATTATGATGTCGTTATATTATGCTCAATGTATAAACATATTATATTATATATTATAGTAATGGCTGACGGTTGTTAAAGTCGAATATTTAAATTCGTCTTTACGTTTTAAGATTGGTGCCAATGAATCATTGTGAAAATATCATTACTCGCCAAGTAATTTTTCGCGTTCAATATGTTTAACCCGCCAGTATAGCTGCTCATTCGATTACTTTTTAAGCTACTGACTTTTAATTTTGCCATAAATAACCCAATCCACAGTCTTGTGTTGAAATGACAATATAGATTAAAATGGCTAATCCTGACAAAAGTGAGCGCCGCGTTATATATGTACCATATTATGTAAATCATGTTAATATGGTTCATCAGAAGTAAAATCAGATTCAGAATAAATACCTATAAGTTATAACTGATATACTATATACATTTGTACATGTATTTTTTTAAAAACAAATAATCATAGTGATCTCAATTGATATTCATTTTGGAATTTCTCACTTGTGGTTCAAATAACCACTTTCAGTATTAAAAATTGGAAAAATGAGCGCCTTAATCGTGTTACAAATACTAATGCCTAATGCGCCTGGCTGACAGGTTAAACCGCATACATACAATCACATACTTTATAATATATTATACAGCTACCTATTATAAGTATATTATATTGGCACATTCCATTAAGTGTTGAAGAGTAATAACGTCATGATTGTTACACGATTTAAGTTTTTTAGACTAATATAATATAGTCATTGGGGGAGTTATGAAATGACAATTATTAAGAATTATAAATACATAAGGTAATACATATAGGTGGTAGTCGTAGTTACCCAATGCAAATTGCGTAATTTGACCATTGTAGTTCGCGTAAGTGCACATATTATGTTTTAGCATTTTGCAACAGCACTTAAATTTACATCTTTATACAGTATAAATGTATTGATGTAATATAAGAATATACATGTTTCCCAAAAATACAAACGAATTAATTTATTTTTGGAGTATGATTTTACCTAACGGTAAAAAATAAATCTGTACTCTAAAAAAATTACCAACAACTCATTCATCTGGATTTCAAACAATTCTAGATCAAAGAAGCGTTGATGTTTTAAAATAATATGGGTACTTACTTCTTATTGATATTATTATAATTCAGTGTTTCTCTGAAGTACAATTTAATATTTATTGCTTCTGTTTAAAATCACGTGCTATCTATACAAGATAAAATAACTATAAACCAGTAATCACTAATGTGATGGATGGCCATAACTATCATTTGATTATCATCGCTTTGGCTTATCATAATTGTCTATATACTAAATTATACATAATTAAATAAACCATTTTAATAAATTCTTGGATTTTTGACGTTTAAATTAATTATATTAAAAAAAAATAAAAGTTAATAAGACGTATTATATCAGGGTATGTTATATTATAACATCGCATATGACGTAGGTATACTGTATTTCAAAGCTGCATTTTATTAGATACGTATATATTGTAATTAAACAAAATTGGTGTTTGTTCGGTTGAATCGATAAACTATTTCTAATTAATAAAAATAACTGTTATTTCTTCGGAGAAATGAACATTTCATTAAAACATACATTGAATATATTATGTATAATAGGTAATATTATATTATTGTCGTTAAATTTTGTTGTCCGAAATGGCAAAAACTAGTTGAATTTAATAACACGGCTATAAACGAGCTTCTATGTCATACGAATATTAACTGTCGTATTATATTATGATGCCTATAAATACACTCGTTACGTTATAATAACGGAGTAAAATGTAAATTCAATTTATACCAGTCAAAAGGGTTCAATAAATCCGTTTTACCGTTTATATACGCCGATAAACGAATTTCTGAAAATTTAGTACCTACCTGCGTGTGTTATATATGAATAACAAAATGTATATATATATTAAAAAAAATGGTCATAACCCCATTACAACAAAAACCATACACATAATTAATATATACAACGACTGTGGCGACGTACGGCGGACAAAGGCAATTATTGTTATAACTTACGCAAAATCGAATTAATGTGTAACGAAACGACTAACGATATATATAATATATTTTATGCTCTCTTTCACACACACACACACACACACATGGGTTGGCGGTGTGTATATATGGGGATGTGACGCGGAGACGATGGTTACGGCGTATATAGAAAAAGTACACGAAATTCGGTAGTTACCTAGTATATTATAATATATTATATACATGATCCATCGTGTGTGCGTCTCGATAAACCGAAGGCGGGCGCGACAGAGGGATGTATATGATGTTCGGGGCAGAAGGGGTGGGTTGACGGACGAATTTGTGCGCGCGAGCGCGCGCTCTCTTGTGTGTGTGTGTGTTTGAGAGGGGGTAGATCGAAAGCGGAAGGGGTGCTGCTCCACGGTTTTCACTCGGGTCCCCGCGGGGCGTCTGTGTGTGCGCCGGAGGTTGTTTTTCCCCCGGCCGCCCGTTGCCCACAATCGCAAATTGCTTGTTAATCTGCCATTCATGTCCCGGGAAATGCAATTCGGATCCTCCCCCAGGATATATCCATCCCTCGCCTCAGTCTCCGGACTCTCACCCCGCGCTCTAAACCCCCCTCCCCCCACTCTATCTGACCCACGACATGCGCCCTGCGTCGTCAACTGCTCCACATCGCATGAGTTTAACGTCCGCGTATAACGATTCCCATTCAACGCGTGCGACGACAGTTATACTATGCTCACTACTCACACACACATAATATGCGAGTTAACATTATAATATATCGGTTGTTGTCGCATCGTAGTTGTCGTCGCCGCCGTCGTTGTTATATTGTGTGTATAAAAATACACGTATATACACCAGCACTTTTTGGTAATTCTTTTTTCCCCTATACACGCACTTAGTGTTCCGGTTATGTCGTCACTCGTTTCCCCTCTGTGCTTATAATAGGTACATTCAGTGGCTTAAGTATAAAAATTCGGCCCCAATGCGGAAACTTAAAGGGCCCTTCTCCTTTTCGAAATAAATGTATAAGAATGATGTAAGTTTATATATTATCTTTAATGGTGTATTGTATAAGTCAGTTATACAATTATCATTATATACAGTTTACATTTTACTAATGTTTTGGACGAATTCTGCTTCTCTTATTATTATTTTTTTAAATTTCAACATAAATCATTTTTTTTTAATGACAAAAAAAAAACAGTATTCAGAATGGTCCCCAAGACTTAGGGCCATAATGCAGCCGCATTTTCTACATTCCTATATTTACGCCACTGCAGATTAATACATTATATTATATATTATTATATTCAATATTTATAGCACCATAGGTACTATATCGTTTTTAAAACGAAAGTAAATGATAAAGCAAATGGTTGTATATTTAGTATATTATTGCATTTATGTAATTATTTGCATTGCATGGTTAATTTAAATTTTAAAACGGTCGTTTATTTTATTGATTTCTTGTGTAGAGTTATGTCGCTCATAACAATGTTTATTATATTAATTATTCTAGATAAATCATTCCTCACAGATTTCGACGAACTATTTTGTTTGTTATTGCTGTTCGATAGTTAAATAACTTAATAATATTTTTGTCGCACATATCAAAACAAATGAGATATACTGATATACAGATATCGATACTATACAGATTTAAGTGGGGTTAAGGATGGAAACTGGGGACTTAAAAAATCAAATTAATTTTCTGATTTACTTTATCGTAATTTATCAACGATTTATATTCGTAAAATTTTCTTTCCCCAATTATTCTATTCAATGAAGCAAAACCGATTTCTCATTCGATCTCTTTAATTATTCAATAGCGGTAGTAATGTGGGACCAGCACTGTTTGAAAGTTACTTTGAGTTAGGATTTAAATACGTAATAATATTTAAAATTTAAAATATTATTCAAACTGCCTATATGAAACCTTTGAATAAATAAATTCATGGTGTGCTTTTAATGATGGATCTGACTATTTAGTATTTTTTGATTTAATGCAAGAATAGATACTGCCAGTTTTTTCATTCGTTCTTCCAGACCCCTACACAGAAAATCAATTTTCTGAACTAATATTTATTAAACAAATTCTGAATAAAGGCAAATCATTTAAAACTAATCGCGTATAATAAATATTTTTGAAAAACATAATATTATAATATTTAACATTGTTATTATTACTTATTTTACAACATATCGTAAGTGTGCATCTAGACTTAGTGCAGTAAATATAAATCATTTTTAATACTGCTGCAGCAGATGCAATGTACATTTAATATATATTATTATACTATATAGATACGCGTACGGTAAGACAAACTTAATTATCGACCATCGGCCGTTCCAAGACCCACTCCCCACTATCTACCTCATTGCAATGCGTATATAAACCCTTTTACGTATACACCTACCCTCCACCAAGACCATCATCCCACAACAACCCCAAACCACCCGAACCACCGGTGGTTTGAACAGGATCGAGAGACTCGGCGGCTTCGAATGTATAAGCGTTAGTTCCGCCTACATTATAAACTGAGCTTAATTATAAACCTTGGATTAATGATGGCTAAATCGAGTGTTAAATTCATTAAATTTCGCAAAGTCCACCCGGGGCGTAGGCGAGTAAGGGTCGCTATGCGTGCGCGTGCGTGCGTGTGTGCACAGCACGCTCTCATAAGAGGTAGAAGAGAGGAGAACATCTCCGGTGCGCGCGAAAGAGCAGGACAGACACCGCTGCTGCGAGAAGAGCAGGCGCAAGAGCGAATGTAATGGCGGTCGATCGGGGGGGTGCTTTGAGTCGCCATTTTCAGCGTCGCCGCCGCTCCGTTTCCGCATCTCTCGGCATTTTGCACGGTCCATATATATTTATAGGGTAAGTGTATATATATATACATATTAGCGTTCTATACCCCAGCGTCAAACGGTCCGAAGTAGACTTCCTGCTGCTGTCCACTCATACAACGGTATATAACGGCGCATCATAACTATCATTATTAAAGTCGTCTCGAAATCGGTAAATCGTTTTTCGTGAATAAATAGAATTCCGTTATACGTCATCGTCTCCTGCAGTATTTATATACAAAGTGCATATAGTCGTATTTGAGATGTAATTGCATTAAGGACCGCTTACCAGACTCGCAGACTGCACTCGCATTTAGTCATATCCATAATCT
Source organism: Aphis craccivora (assembly GCA_009835225.1). Taxonomy (NCBI): domain Eukaryota; kingdom Metazoa; phylum Arthropoda; class Insecta; order Hemiptera; family Aphididae; genus Aphis; species Aphis craccivora. Next base: position 33,578 of record VUJU01001303.1, on the reverse strand, counting down.
ATTTAATCGGTTAACTTAACTATATAAATATATATAATATATTAATCTCGATCGGTTTTAAATTAATTCTAATGCGCTTTAGTTGCATTTGAATAGATAATTATAATAGGTTTATAAGGACTAAGATTTGTACCTATAATATAAACAGCTATAAACGAGTCATGGAATGCTTGTCTTTACAAAATAATGGAACAAAATAAAATAACAAATTGAATATTGTTGATAAATTATTGATATTATTTATAGGTACTTAGAATCGAGAGATAAAGATGCCAAATTATCCACCATCTTTTATCATTGCAAAATAAATTAAAAATATTATTTTTTGAACTAAACGATGATAAATATATTATACATATTATATTAGTAAATATTATACGTAATATTTGTTACTTATATTATATGCCTAATACAAATTTTATCGGGTTTTCCACAAAACACTAGATTTAATTGTTTAAGGGCCCGTATTACAATTAGTTAAACCAAGGTTAAACCGCCGAATTCGGCCGGTAAAATCAGTAACCGAGGTTTAAACTATGATTGTAAAACAGACACTAACTTCGTTAAATTTTGAAATGAGTAGAAACAATTTTAAATAATTATATGTTAATATATACACTAATATATTATATAGCATAGGAAAAGGGAAGTATTCATAGAATAAACAAAATTCAAATATATATTATAGTTTAATTTTAACAGTTTGTTTATTCAATCTTTTTAGTGTATATATTTAATAAATACTTATTTATAAACAGTTATACTGAATTTTTTGTTCTGTGCATAATATATATACTATATGAAATTCAAATCAATCATGATTCATAATGATATGAATTGAATCATAACAGTTCTTTACATATTATCATATTATATATATATATGAATTTCCTAAGAATGCTTCACGTGTAGATCCAACATAAAATATTTTACATTTTATCTCGAGTTTATTGCTTTTTATTTAATAAAATACTAAACAAATAACTATTGAGTTTATGACTATAATAATATAAGATTAAAATTTAGTGGAAAAAAAGTTCATTGTGATTTTATTTTATGAATTATTTAACATCTCCCTATATTAGTAAGTTATAAAATATTCGTCATTCGATTAGAGGCCAGTATTTTAAATTACCCAGCGTTTTATTATTATTATTATATACGTATTTATTAAACTACAAATCGACTTTCGTAAGCAGAGCGTACATTTTTATGCTATAAAAATCATCTTTGTTGGGTATGAATTTCAATATTTATGCGAATTTAACAGAATGATTTAATTAGTCATCGATGGTCATCATAGTATTATACATAACTATATTTTATATAACTGCAGATTACAAGCATTTGTATGCTTGTGCACGGATTCAGATCAAAAATCTAAGGGGAGAGCAACAATTTTTTTACACAATAACTAGACTAGACTCCTAGCTCCCCCCCCTTAATCCATCACTGGATGTACAGTTCCTATGTCGCTTATTCTCAGCTTATAGCTGTATAGTGTATATTATACATATATTATGCGTTAGTTATAGCAGTAATAACATTATATAGAGTTAAAAAAAAAATTACAGCAGTAAGTTAGATCGGCAGCTAGTTGAAACATTTGATAACTAAAACGTATACGTCGTATACAGTTGTTTCCCAATTTATGTTTAAAGACCTTTCAAAATCACCCTGTGGTGCAGGTCTTGAGGGGAAACTTAATTAACTTACGGTGTACGACCGGAGGTGAATAAGACTATTTTAAGAGGGATTTAAACGTGCCTTGAGTGAAATGCAAAGAGCGCGATTTTTCGTGATAATTATTTCTCTCACGAGGTATTTTGTGCTTATAAACTATAACGACAATATTATTTTGAGTTCACCAAAATAATTACTAAAGATATTGAAAAAAAGTGAAGACAAATCTATTTACATGACGTAACCATTTATAATGGTATAATTGTAATAGTTTCAGTGTCAAAAAAACAATATGGTTAGTAAAATTATTGTACCTATTATAAATTTATAAGAGTATATATTATACGTATTATATTTATATTGGTAGGTAATCCAATTATTAACATTTTAATTTGCGTTTAGGTATATATTATATATAAAAACATAAATATATTCGGACGAAATAAATTCATTTTAACACTCTGTACCATTTTTCAAACGGAATATAATTAAATATTACGGTTATTACATTTATAAATCAATTTCAGAGAATTGGGGTTAAATATTATTTAACTTTAATAGGTACTATGTTTGAGTTAACGAAAAAGTTATATGAAATGTTTGTCGTGTATTTTATGTTCATGTTGTTTTAACTTGAATGTAGGAACCTACCCTTATTTATTCACGGCTGCAGTCATCTGTACATCAATTTATATATAATAATTATCAACCATTTAGATTTTAAAACAACTTTGCAGTGTAAGATAGAGCTAATTTTAATTTAATTTTCATGCATCTGCTCTTCATTAAAGAGTGATCATTTTGTTAGATTATTGTATTATTGATACATAATGATCTGATATAGAAAAACCGGTAAGTCATAATTAGGGCTCAGATCTTAAAGCATATATATATATATATATATAGCATATATTATGCTTTTTTTTATAATAGGTATATGAGATAGAAATCAAATTTTTATACATAAATTAGTTTCACTTCATTCTAATTTCATTTAAACTAATTTATTTTTTATTTTTTCGATTTATTTTTTATATTTAAATGCTTTTATTGTTTTTTTCAGTTGTATAATTTTTATATGTTTATTATTTCTTATTATAGTAATAATAAAAAATTGAATTAATAAAAAATGTAAAATCCCAGAATGCGGACCAAATGTTTATATTGGATCATTATTGTTTTCGTAATCGGATTGTTTATATATTAAACATAGGTATATAATAGTCAATCTACATATAGCCTGCAGTACCTATACGGCCATTATACCTGTAACATCGATATCGATTATTTATAAATTTAAGATTTTGAAATATCCACAGAAGGTTAAAAGAAAAACGCAATAGACATTTTGCATGACGATCCTCTAAACTCTAAAGAGTTATTACGAGAGATACATAGCGCCTTAAACTCTTGGACTCGAATAATAGTATTACTTCGGTTCGCGAGGTATTTTTATTTTTTTCCTAGTTAATTGATATGTATAGATAAGTAAGTATAGATAATTTGAAAAAAAAATATTTTTTTTTCAATATTAGAAATAAATTTAAATTTAAGTAGGAAGAATATTTTGAAAAACATAAAAATTTCCCTAACAATGAATGTTTTGTAATATTATTTTTTATTATTCTTATCACTGTATTGCACTATGTGTGTGCAATATGCATGCATAGTGTAGACCCACGCAAGCGATTATAATATTATAACTCAATATATGTAAAAACACTTCGTCTTGTTTCTTTTGCCGATCTCTCGACGGTTGCCATATTATTACGTTTATTACATCAAGAATAATAGCAATCGTATAGTTTTTGTACATATATAGATAATATAACACACACACACAAATGCTTGCGAATATAATGTTCGTCGTAACAAATAGTAGTGCGGTTTTGGACTGAAAACATTCTTGTGGGAAACGAGTCAAGTGTGCCGGGCAGCAGGATATATAATGGAAACATATTATACATACGGCGTGGTAGCGGTGGCGGCTGTGACGGTGCGGCGTACCGGAAAATGCGATTGTTTTTTTCGCCCTCCCGTCTCGAGCAAACGCGTCGACGCGGCCGAGTAAATATGATACGATTAACGGCAATTTTCACTCTCCCCACTCCACTACCATCACCACCACCACATCATCAACATCATCATCATACACCCGCACCCCCTATAACTACCCTTCCGCTTTCTCGCGGAGACAAACGATTCACGACCCGAAAATACACCGTGAAAGAAAAGATATTCCCAAAAATAATGTAATATATATATAACGTAACTTACCTACTTTATTTGAACTAACCCACCTAACTTATACTTACAAATATAATAAATATTTATGTTGTGCACTATATAGACTACAATAGAAGTTCGTTTCGCTTGTCCTAACACGTGATATTAGTTTTTAAAAATATTTTTAAATCAAAACATTGAAGATAATATACTTAAGTAGTTATTACATTATAATACCTAGTATACATTGTTTTATGAGGACTTCTATAATTATTATACAGATATAATAATAGTATGTTCAACATTGTGTACAAAATGTCACTATTGTTTGGGCTAAACTTTTCATGGAATGATCTGATCGTGATGTCGAGTGAAACTCTAAAAGGCAAAAATCTAATTTAAATTTTGTCAAATTCAAAATGTTAAGCTTTTATGCTATATACCTACATTATACATTGTTCAATATTTAATTTATCGTAAAAACTGATTAAAATTTAGGATTTTCTACAAATATTGTGTTATGTCTTATATATATATATATGTATGCGTTTACTGATCATTCCAGATGTCTAGGTAAAAACTTGTTTCCAACGTTTTACGCATACAATTCGACACCCCTTTCAAATAGTTTTTTGGCATAAGCCCGAACATTATTTGGATAATGTAAAAGAATTGTTGTTTTTAAATTAAAATTTTGTTTTTTATTAAGTAAAAAATAATGGTTGAATAGTGTGATTAAAATTAAACACTTTATTTTCATTTAATAATTAATTCAAACAATGATTGTTACATTATTCTTCTCAATATTATTAATTGAACTTTTCTATAATTATATCATTATATTTTATTAAAACATTATAAAATTAATTAGATTGATAATGTTGTTTAAAAGTTTTAATGTTGTTCCTTGAGTGAAAATGGAATTAGTTAAAACTGTGTCCTAAAATTAATTTATTTGATGTAAATATTGAAGGCAACGGAATTGTTCTTATATTAAACAGTATATAGGTACACTAACGCCGAGAGGTTCGCATAATAATAACTCAAGTTTCTATTTATATAATGATTTTCTTCTCACTTATCTTCAATAATCGGCATCAGTAAAGTTTTTAATTTATTATTTTTATTATATTATAATTGCTAATTCAAATAAAACAAATAAAAAATGTGCAATGTGTAACTAAAAAAAAAGTACTTGGTTGGAATTTCGTACGATAAAAGTAAATAGAGACTGAGAGGTTATATAGAGATATTATTGGTGGATGAATTTAAATGACAAACGTATAATCACAATCACATTCATTATATAATTCAACTAAAGACTCTTGAGGAGGTATCACGCACACACGCACGCGTGTATTATATAATATATTTGCAGATGCGCATACACATACAAGATATATTTGTCTACGGTTTATTTCTAAATCTATACGTTAACTCCGTGGCGTATTTACGGGGGTGGTGTAGTGGGTTTCCACCCCCCCTAAAACCAAAATATTTTATATAATGGTTAGAACAAAATAAAAACGAAGTACTAATATCTCGTCATTTTTATCATAAATATAATATAAAACCCCCCCCCAGAAAAAAATCGTATCTACGCCACTGCGTTAACTATATTTAACTAATCAAACTATAATTTCATCACAGCGTCAATTAGCTAGATAATTAAATAACAAAATTCAATTTTAGATACCAATCAGAAACATTTTATGATTCATTCAAATAACAATTTAAAAGTTATTATTTATATTCATTATAAAACAAAATGGAATAGGTACACACTACCTCAGTAGTCCACGCACATGTATACATATTATATTATATTATATTATAACATGACATTATGATAAAAGTATTCTTTTGTTGGTGGTAATGTAATATTAATTATTTTATTATTTAATTGATATTAATTGAAAACACCCGTTTTGTCTAGAATAAACTTGTTATTTTTGAACATTATAATAAGGATTTTTTAATACTTTATAGGTCGATCACTTAAATAGTCTACACTCATTATTCTAAAAAAAATTGAAGTTTAATTATAAATTATATTATTTTTACACCATTTTTATGTTAAGTATGCAAAACAACATTTTTTGAAAAAAATATTTTTAACAATTTTTTATCGATATCTATAATTTTTAAATGTTTACCTATATTAGGTAGGTAATAAAAACAATAATTATCTGAATATTCTAATTTTCACTTAATAAAAATCGAATTTTTAATGATAAATTTTATAGTTATAACTAATTATACATTTACTTAAACGGATTAATACCTAACCTCACTTTGTATTATTTTATCTTTATAACAAATTCGTATGATAAAAAAGTCGTATTATTTATAACATTGCCAAGATAATTTTGAATTGGTAGAAACTTAATAAGGTATTTTTTGACACTACAAACAATATTTGTATGAAAATAACAAGGTTGATTTCACCACAGTGAAAATTGAAAACTAAATTATTAGATAATAAAAATAATCCTCAATTCATTTGGTTTAAATAACTCATGGAATATTCGTTTAATAATTAAAAGCTATAACTTATAACAGTGGAATTCGAGGAATTTCCAATCTTACATAATTAATTTATCTAAACTTGAACGTTACTGAGAATAACGTCAGAAAACCGTACTGCAACAAACTTAATAAAAATGTAAATAATTTAATAGAAATCTAACAGTAAAATTACAAGACTAGTATAACTATTAAATTAAATGATATTTAATACTTTGTTCATAACGATAATTATGATAAAAAACAATGAAATATTATTAGTACTCAGTAGCAAGTTAATATAGAAGTCTATTGTCTATGGTCATATTAATATAATAATATACACTATATTCAATCATATTATAGACGATTACAGAATTACAATAAAAATTTATGGAAAAAAAAATAAAGGGGAAATGCATAACAATCATAATAATTATTAATTAATTACTCATTAATGTATCATACATTGTTTACACAATATTAAACGAAGTTAAACTAAATAAGCTGATTAATTGTTATTATTTGTATTATAAACACATTACTCTTACTGTCTTCAGTCTTCACGTTAAATCAAAAGTTACTATTATAGTGATGCGTATGTATTGGTTACATGATTTTTTATTAGACGCCTAATTCGTGAATTGTAAATCGTGGAATCGCATGGGACATTCATTTCACTATGGCAAACGGAGAAAATATTTAAGTTTGTAGCCTATATCACTTAATACACAAAACTGTTTAGTCTCAGAACTGTTGAACAACATAGCACTGTGTTTAGGATGGAACCCGAAATGACAAGTCGGGCAATTAATATTATACCTATACATTAAGTATAGTATAGGAAAATTTCAGACATGGGGTCGGAACTCGATAATTTGCTATGAAAACCAAAAATAATAAAAGAAAAACTCACCTGAACCCTGACTTCCGGCAAGTTGACCTTCATGGCCAGTTCTTCGCGGCTGTACACGTCCGGGTAATGCGACTTCTCGAACGCCCTCTCTAGCTCGTGAAGCTGATAGGTGGTGAACGTGGTGCGGTTCCGGCGGTGCTTTTTCTTGTCGGGCGGCGACATTCCGCCGGCCGCGGCCGCTGGCGACGCGCTTGCCCGGCCACCGGACAGTTGCTCGTCGTCCGGTTCTCCGTCACTGCTGTCTCCGCACCCACCACCGCTCATATCGTCCATGTCGGCGGACCGACGCTGTTGCTGTGGACCTCCTCCTCCACCGCCATCTCCTCCACCACCGCTTCCTCCACCGCCTCCACCACCACCAACGACGCTCCCGCAGCCACCGTTTCGCATGATGTTGTGCTGGTCGGACAACACGAGCTGATGACGGTTTTGCTCGGTGTCACTAGAATTGCAACTGTTTTCTCCTGAAAAAAGGGTTAGGTTTTATTACTCGGTGATCACAAGTCTATGTTTGTACGAACATTGTATGCCATAAGTAAATACCTATAATAGTACGTTTTAACTAGCTAACATAAATATTTAAATAGGTACATCAATAGGTGTAAAAATATATATAGCAATATGAAATACATTAATAAATAAATGTTAAAATGTTTTTGTATCGAAGGGAAAAACACTATTACCTAAATACCTATTACCATGCTTTTGTTCTCAGTTATTACATTATAATATAATTATGCATGGTCTTTAACACTATCTATCTATAATAATCAGAGTAATTTTTTTTTCTATTTTTCCGAGTAATATACAAATTTAAATAAATGTGAATTTTAAATTGAAAAAGTTAATAAGTAACCACGCAAATCTAAATATTAATTTACGAATTATAGTATTATAAATGTTTTTAAAGTGCCGTGATCATTTGAATTTTATACTATAATTATAACACGCAATAAATAGGGAATTTAATTAAAAATTAGATATTATTACAACTATACTTTGCGCTTGTTATTTCGCTTTTAAAATTAAGGACATAATGTACTTAGAGAAAATATAATTATGTTTATTTTAAAAGTCATCAAACGACTTTTAATAATTTGTAACTAGAGTATAAAACAACAATAAATAAAATGAGAATTTCTTTTGTATATATATATATATATATATATATATATTATTGGATATGCGTACATACTAATGAGATAATTATTAATGTATATGATATTATAGTTAGATAACTAATTGTTGAGTTATAATTTTACGTTAAGTTAATTTTTTATTAGCAAGTTGGAAAATTCGATTATGTTTTCTACAAAATAGAATATAATATATGTTTACGTTTTTTGTTGAAATTTCAAATAAAAAAACTAAAGTTTTTATAGGATTTCGATTGTTGTTTTCAACTAAGTGTTTTTTGAGTGCGACCAAATTATAATACAAGTAGTCAAGAACCCTCCGGCAAGTAAACGTTTTTTTGTACAGCAAACACGCGTTGACTCGAACTGTTTTCTTTATTTTTTTGTTACTATACTAACAATACTTCGTTAACGTAAATATCAATAAAAAATTAATGCATTAGCATTAAATCGATTACCAATTAAATCCAAACGCGGATTAAAATACTTATTTCATATATATATAACGCACTCTTCATATTCAAACATACATGTATCATAGAATATATTATACACCTAATGCAAAGCGATTGAGCTTTTGTTGAATTAACACGCCCAACAATACAAGTTTTGTAACCACATTTTTCCCCTCTACTTAAATTTAATAAGACTTAACATACGGGAGGTCATAACATGGCGTGTATATACATATTGACTCCTATACTTAGAATAATAATAAACGATAGTTTTATTGGATTTAAATAACCACTTAATTTACGCGGACTCCACCCACGACATAAAAATTCCATCACGCATAAAGTGATTCCATTCGGAAACCTTTTAATTTGGACTGCATAGCATTAACCAGATGTTTATCAGTCGCAATAGGTAAAGGTAAATGTTATAATAATATTATATTATCCCCACACAGACGAATACAAAAATAATATATAATCGGCCGTCAAAAAACGCTACCGCCGATCGTATAAATATAATACTATTATATTATATAGGTACGCTCAAAGATAACGACCAAACGTCACGTCGTGGTCGACGGTAGCATATATTATAATAATAATAATACAACGATTGGTACACCGTTATATCTATAATAATAATATAATATAATGTATAAGTCGAACGATGGAAAAAAGAAGGATTTTTATCGAAACGAGAGGCGCACTGACCGGTGTAAATATTATAATATATGTGCGTATGCATACGTGGTGGTGTAGAATAATTTGATATTATCGTTGTGTTATAGTAAAAGTGTTTTGTAAATGGACCAATGACTTTGTATTTTTTTTTTTTTTTTATATATATAATTATTGTTCAATACATACATTGTCGAACATGTTAATAAATATTTTAGTTTCATTTTGACGATTTTGACAAGTTAATCGATAGCCTGGAAGACTGGGCGTAAATGTGGAAGCGGCTTCTGACTGTCGCCACTAATCGCACATAACGAGAACTACTTTAATAATCAGCCGATTAAATCGAAAACAATATTTTTATGAACGGGCCAGCTTATTTAGAGGACCCGAGTTAACCTTAGGTACTCATATGTGTATATATATGAATCTCAAATTATACAACAGCTGCAGAATGCCTAGATGGATGGACGAGATCGATAGTCTCACTGCGTAGTCTGTATATGTCATGCGGTTGTTCAGTGAGGTTTATAAAAATGATATAGCGGTATAGGTAAGTGTATATTATGTTATAACATAGATAATATCTTTAATAATATCATTAGGTTATGACATCATTTGATACGAAAAAAAAATTAAAGGCGAAAAAATAAAAAATACCAGTTATGTAATAAACACAAGATCGAAAATAAAGTAAGTTTATAAGATACCTCAATCGAGACACCATGTTGCAGCAACTGGTTTACTTAACACAATAAAATTATTCACTTCGGGCCAGACTAGTATAAATATTATATAACATTTACTCGAATAAACGAATATTTTGTCAAGATTACTACTTTTTTTTTTCAATTTGGGTAGATATTTGAATTTATACTGCTGTTCATATTGGTTTTGAAAACAAATTTTTTACACTTATTATTTATTGTTATTAGTTATTTTATAATCCATTAAGACGCCAAATGCCAATAAAAGTTAAAATTATCCTCACTATAAAGTAAACTCCAAAATATAAAAATTTAATTTAACATCTTAGAAAATGTACATGCAGTTAAAATTAATTTGAACTTATTACATTACTTTTAAAAATAAAATCACTATAACTTATAGTGTTATAAAAATTAAAATTTCTAACAAATAAACACTGTTAAAAGTAATTGTGATAAACTTATCGATATACTTTATAATTAATGTGATCTATTTTCTGAATAAGGAATAGAGTAAGAGACAGATTTCTCGTATCATGAAGTAACGTTAACGTTAAATGTAAAATTGATTTATAGATGGTAAAATTAAAAAATAAATCGTATTATAATAACCACTTTATCTACGAGTATACACGTTTTTTTGTCAACTAATCAATCATGTTAAAATAAAACAATATCCCAATATTCATTATACTGGTTTATTGCAATATAATATTATAGTACCTATATTAAACGAATGGTTTTTTAAATATTCTCAAGAATGGAACGCTTACTACTATTACTTCTGTGTTGCAGTATCGATTGTAGAATTATAGAAGACAAACCAGGTAGTCCATTAATTTTTTTTTTCTGCTGAAATGTATCTATTTGTGTACATACGTCATACAAAATAATATACCTATGATATTATATCTCAGCTATTATAACTATATACCGAACAACTTCTGCAGTTATTATTTTTTAGTTATATTTTTTTACATTATATCGGTACAACATTAATTAGTTAAAATATTTATATTATATTATTATAACGATGACCGACGTCAGTTCACCACCGCGGTATTATTAAACGTTTCGCCAGTTACCTTTATTGAACTAGTGGGTAGTATATTATAATATATGTATAGGTACGCAGTAATATATATATATGTATTAAGTTTAAACGCCCTTAACCAAGCGTATAATACATACATTATATGTATATATATATATTTTCGCTCGCGAGAGCCCTTAACGATTCTAAAACGAACATTTTTAATGCCTCGAGCATTGTGTATACATACACATTATCGTTGTAAGAGAAAAAAATGCGAAAGTTTTTTTTAATTCTTCCGCACTAATCAGATTAACGTTCCGACAGTACCGCCGTCGCCGCCGCTGCCGCCATCAGGCATCAACCACCACCACTACGCCGCTGTCGTCCTGACTGTTTATCAAAAAAGCAACATAAATATATACATACCTATTTACCTATATATAGGTATATTATTATACCTAGGTATACCTATAAACCCGGTGTATATCCGGACAAGGCACGCGATATCCTCGTTAGCGGAATCAGACGCCGTCACTACCGCCGCCACCGTTGATATAATATTGTACACACCATAAAAATAATAATAATAATACATAGCTGGTAATATATTATATACATATTAAATATAGCAAATAGCTAATGTATATAAATTATAAATGTATATATCAGCGAGTATATCTACAGGGTGATATTTTTTTAACGCCATAGTAATTATTGTTATATCCGTAAACATGCGTTTGTTCTAAATTTATCTTATACAATTAATATACTTAAATAAATATCATCATATTCTATTTGCGAGAATACAATGTAGTTTTATGTAAGTTCTCATCGGAATAGGTTGTATCTATATTTTTGAGCAGTTTTTAAAAATAATATTATCATAATATATGGATACACAATTTATATGAGCATTAATAATAATTATTATCTATTATTATTTAAAATATAATTATCATTTGATCGCAGTAATGTCTTAGTAGGTATCATACAATTTTGAAATCACTCCACTATTTTTATATCTAAACAGTATATTATTTTAGATGCCTACTTTAAATGTTCATAATTATAACAAACTATATGAGCTTCAAATTGAAAAATCAGTTAAACCACGGAGTTAGGAAAAAAACTTAAATTTTCATAATTACATTTTTAAACGAAAATATAAAATAAATAGAAAAAAAGTCGTAATTATATCGTTGATGGTTCAAAATCATAAAATGTATAAGCGTGTACAAATAACATTCTGTATACACTAAATGTATATTTATAAAATATAGTTAATATGCAATACCATCACGACTGTTGCACAATATATGACTGTTTAGTTTTAGTTAGAGACAGTACTTATATGCACCTAATAAACTGCAGGTATATACCTTATACCTATGCCTAATACGGTCTACAATACTTGCATCGAGCACAGTACTCGGTACTCGCACACGAATGCGCTACAAACGCTGTGACTATAATATATATTTTAATTTTCACCCTATCGTTGTAGACCAAAAACTTTTTTTCATAATAAACCGTCGTCGTCGTTATTATTATTATTATTATTTTGCGTATACAGACTATATTATACTGTTGTGCGCGCAGACATATAATTCGACACGCGATCCCGTTTTAATAATAATCCGAATTACGTTTAATTGGACGGCGTCCCCGATAGGTCCCGTGCGGCACGACGGCAAAATTGGTCTCTATGTTTATTGTTTTTTTTTCACCCCGTTTTTATTTCGTGCCCTTATCGGCAGATTCGCTGCCAGATAGCCGATTTTCTACTAATTCAATTCGAACGGGGGTTTATGTATGCGGTAACGCGATCACATAATAATTTATACTTTTATAGTGTTATTTATATATTATACATTTCACTAGGTATATCATATTTTAATACGAATTCCACCGCGGCCGTTGCCACAACATTTTCAGTATAGATATAATATTATTATTAAAATGTGAACTCTTATAATTGATTAGTTGTAGCTTTACTTTTATGTTGCACTTTCAATGATATAAACATATTAAGTGTGCAGTTATTACTGCGCATAAAAGTATAGTAGGTATCGGAAAATGGTAGTGGTAGGGTAGTTGTCGGATCTTGAAGATTTCCTTATTCGCTCATATAACCACTGTTTGAGCTGCTCAACCATGAAAACTATTAATGAGTAGATAGTATATTTATTGTAGCAGTAATAATTCACCCAACCATCGCCAGCCCTGCTGATTTATGAAAGCGTAATAGCGCTCTTTAATATTAGGTACCTACTACCTCATATTTCATATCTTATGGCTCCTTAAAAACATGTAAAATACAATTTTTGAAAGTACTTAAACCAACATCACTTATTTTTTTTTTTTAATATAGTATGATTTATGCTTATTTGTTTATGGCTTATGGATAATAATGGTTGTATGAGGGGGTGTATATTTAATATTTATGTTTAAATCGTTTTGTGTAGATAATAGATGTATAAAACAACTTTTACATTGTATATTGATGGTTTGTGGGTTTATCTTTGTTTGGCATAATAAATATACTTTTAAAAATATAACTTACAATGCCCAATGTATGATATATAAATATATATATATATTATATAATAAAATATTCCCTTATAAGATATTACTGTATAATAGTGTATTCGCTTGGGAATTGGTTTACTTTAATTTTATCAATGAAATGAGTTTAAATTATTATGTAATTAAAAATCCTTTCAATCTGCGGCTGCCGTATGACAATAATATTATTACATTAAACAAAAAACCACTTGTGCCCCAACCGCGTGCCGATACTTATATAATGTTATGGATAGCCAACTACTTATCCGTATTAGAAACAGTCGCTAGTGGCAAACGTCAGCCAAAGATAAGTGCACAGTTTGTGTGTGTGTGTGTGTGTACAGTTGGTTATTGCATTTTAATATAACCCGACGGTCTTATTTGCAGACACATCGATGTAGATACACGTCTGTCGGATGACATCATAATCGAATGTGGTTTTTTAACGAATAATAATTTTTGTTTTATTGTTGTTTTTATTATTTAGGGTGCAAAATCTGTAATCTCGATAATAAATGTCACGTTAATTTACAATTCCGTATGAAACGGTGGAATAAAACGGCTTCATTATGGACTACCACTGTTATTCGTACACACTCGTAAATATACGTCTGCAGCGAGGATTAAAAAAAAACCACACGAATATATATATATTATGTACATGTATGTATCCGATGTTATAGTGTATACACACATATACATAATATATAAACATATATATACATGTTACGCTTGAGTGTGATGGGGTCGACGCGTTTGAAATGTACACGTTTTTATTTCGGTTTTCCACCCCCGCGCTGCACTGCTGCAGTGCCGTTTTCGTCGATCCCTTTTTGCACAGTATCGCATTGTGTCTTCATTATTATTACGATTGTTATTGGCGTTTTATGACGTCTGATAACGTGTTGAATCATTATTACGAAAATACACACACACACAACAAATGCAATATAAATATAATATGTATATATATATATATATATATATTATGATGGTATAATATAATGTCATCGGAAAAGAGCTCGAGTGGTATGAGGGTGATTATTTCATTCTTTTATTTTTGTGACAAATGGTTGGCGCTGACATGAGTTTCTGTTCACACGGTCTACCGAAACAGTAGTAAATCACCAATGTTTCTATACAATAATATTATCGTATTACGGCGTTATCGAAGAGTTCCAAAAAAAAAAAAACATTTATAATTTGTAATCATCAATTTTATTCTGAAGCTTATATGCGTCAACGTGTATTATAAATAAGGATACAAAGAAACAGGCAATTATTTTTATTTGAATATAACAGAATATATTTAATTTTACGAGGTATAATAACGGGCCATTATATTATATTTACAAATTACATAATATACAATCAACATTCAACAATGTATGTTAGTGGTATTTATAACGATTATTTTTAGCGCTCAATAATTGCCCAACCACAACAGATGATAACTGCAGTTAACAAAAAATAAAAAATTGAAATAAACTCGCGGTTTTAAATTACTTTTCAAATGTAATTTATTATATATTTTATTCAAATTTCATTGTATAATATATACTATATACATATCGTAAAATTATATTATATTATATCACATTAATTAAAATATTCTACTCATATTTTCTATTTTCTATATAATATATTGAATTGAACAATTTTTTCAGTTGAACACAAGCTGTAAAGGCAATGATAGGATTTAAGAAATTTCGTTAGACATTACAGACAAAATAAATAGGTATCCTTATAAGTTATAACAAACAATTTACTGTTGTTTTTAAGTTTTAAACGTTACTATGAGACTTGCAGCTATAATAAGTGATTAAAAAAATTATTAATTATTAATTATTTACAATTGATTATAATATAATAGGTAACTAATAAGATCAATTTTTATTAACACCGGCTTATTATCCAACATATTGATACATATAATGTAGTTTAAGCTATCACATAAATCTAACAAATAATGGTATTTCAAAAATTGTTTATTATTTTTTATTAGTATTAATAACATGTAGGTACCGTAATGTTTAATATTAAACATCAATAATAGGTTTTTTTGTGTTTGTTTTTTTTTTAATTGTGGTATAGAATACACAAGTTGGTATATTATAACTTATAAGTAATATAAGACACATAGGCACATAGCTTACACAATTTGTATTCTCGTACTATAAATAATAACAATTTGCAACATAAATAATAAATATGAGTATTATATTGTATTAATCTTAAAGAAAATTCTATAAGGATTCCGGTCGAACCAATTAATCAACACAATAATTAATTTCTAAGGGACAACTTTAATATAGGTACCTATCTAATATTCTAAATGATTATAATTTATAGTGAATCAAATTGTTGATGTTTTTATTTATTCTAATATTAGTTTAGTGACGTAGGTATACTTTTACAATTTATAGTGATTATATTATGATTATTAATTGTGCCTATAAATTAGAATTTAGAATGAAGATAAGTAATTAGTTCTCTATAGGCAAATTAAAATATACAGTTAACTAGTTAAGCCAATATAAATATATTTAAATGAATTTATTTATATTTTTATATTTTAATATTTTGTTTTTAATTTTGAAACTATTATTAAATTTTTACTGTTTCACAAGACTGAGTTGGTCAACTTAATAAATTGTTATTCACTTAAATGCTATTTTATGTATTTTTTATTTATGCAAATTAAATATTCATGTCAATTTCACCCCATAGCACATTTTATGTTATAACTCAAAAACTATTTGACCAAATTTAAAACAATTTGAGATTTTTAACTTTCATACCATTACCAATATAGTTTAACAATAAAAAAATAGGGGTATCAAAGTCACCCCGAATTCCGTTTGACTTTGATAGCTACTTTAAAAAAAATATTTAAAAAAAAAACTATTCATTAGAAAAAAAAAAAAAATTAGGAATGTTGGTAAAATAGTACTTGATACAACGACGTTATTTTGAGATCTGTAGCATGAGTATTAAAAAAAATTATACGAAAAAGAAGAAAAAAAAATCAACAAACTTTATCAATGTCACCCCAATTTACGGTACTGTTATTCAAAAAAGTAAAAATTTGATAATGATAAAATAGTAAATCATATCCTATCATAGATATCATAGATAAACAAATTTACTTCTAATATTCCAGATTAGTAATATTACTGAAATATAATACTCGATAAAGCAACGTTGCTTAAAATTAAATAAATTGAATTATTTTTCGATATAGAAATACTAATTATTTTATCATAGGTAGTTTAAATAAATTTCCACTGAGTAATATTATGTAAAAGATATGTTTGTGATCTGATTAATATGTTATAGCACATTTTTATTATTCAAATACAATGATTTATTATTGTAGCCTGCAGTCTCCTATCTCCGTACTATTAATTGCTTTTTAAAATATTATAAAATATAATATTAAGAATTACACTAGCCTGTAACCTGTACATAAATTGCTTAAAACAACGCACGAAGACTTATTATGGACAATAGTAATTGTTGTTTAAAAATTAAATACAAAAGATTTATAATGTTATCATTTTGTATTTGCGTTTAACTTCTTCAAATATGATTTTAATAAACGAGTAATAAAATAGATTGTATTTATGACATGCAAGTAAATAAAATAAAGAACGGTTGTACACATATTATTCAATAACAACACACTTACATTTATATAAGTCAATTTGTACCAAATAAATTAGAAACTTAACTAAAAAGTTAAATTTGATTGTATGATATTAATGTGTAGGTTATTGAGTATGAACAACAAATCTTTGCGCATATCATGATAATAATAATAAAATATTATTATCACTTTTATAATCAGTAAATCACTATTAGAATAACCGTTATAAATGCTCGTTTAGATTTTAAGATATTTTAATATTACTGCCTACGGGTTAACCACCACCACAAGGGTTAGGGTGGAATAATTGTAACAAAATAATGTAGCTTACGTCGAAGAAATTAATAAATACCAATGTAACACGATTATGTATAAAAAATAAATAAATAAAAATAAAAGTAATAATAAAATTTACGTATTATAATTATATAGTTAGTTTAATAAGGGTTCTGGGTTTTGTGATGTGGACCGTCGTATATACGACATTAAGCATGTATTCTGAGCAACTCACATATGCCTAACTATTAGGTATATATATAATATAATATATCGAACATAGCATGACATTGGCGATCGCGTGTACCCTCAGTAAAAGGATCTGGGAAATCGGCTTAGCGCCACTGATGTACAAACCCCTACGGAGCAGTGGCGACCGGCGGCGGTGGTTTATACTTATAATACAATATATGTACCATATATATATACTCGACCAATTACGATAACAACGGCTTGAGCCACAACAGTAATAACGTTGTTGTGAATAAAACGCGATGAGTACACACAGACATATTATTTATATATATATTGTATTCATTACTTGTGTACGGAACTCACCGGTGGGATTTGGATTTGGGGCCGGATGATGCGTGCCCACTGCCATATATTATATTATATAAATTTGTATTATTAAATAAAGGTTGCTATAGCTGGCCAAAAGCTGACATTTTTCTAAATAAGTCCGGGGATCTGAGATGTATAGTAAAAACGGCAATGGGATGAATAAGAAATTGAAATACGTATAAATAATAAGAATACCAAATAAATCGAACAAATCCAGATTAGATTTATCGTGTTTAACATAAAACTCTGAAAAAGAAAAGCTTCTTCTTATTATTATGAAGAGATTTGCCACGGAATTATACTGGACTGGGCAGTAACAATGGTAGATAAGTTGTATATAAGTACGTGTCCAGCATAAATTATTAATTGTCGTCAACCAACTCCCTAATATACCTGGTGTATAATAATATATTTAAAAATATCGTCTTCGCACAAAAATGTTCACATTGAAACATTACAGTAATTCCATATACCTACACATAATTTTTTAAATATTAACATTTATGAATAATGAAAATTCTATGATATATGTAATAGATATTCTCGTATATTATATACCTATAGTGTTATGAAAAAAGAGAAAAATACGTCTTTAAAACCATAATTATGTTTCCATTAAAATGTTTGCAATCCGAATTATCTCGGAAGGGGTTCATTATTTATTAACAGCATAGTTTGTGATGTGCGGGTTTATATTAAATTATTTAATATATAATATTATATAGGTATCATTGAATATTATAGAAATACGACCTATGAACTCGTTTGAGTTTTGGTAATTGAAAAAAATACAAAATACAAAAAGATCATACTACGTAATTTAAAACAAATATAATTATTTTAAATTTGTTTTGGTTACTTATTATTAAAATATTCAAACTATGATAGTTATTAATACATGCAAATACATTAAATTATTACATAGAAAACGAAAAATAAAATACCAATTAGAATATTTTTAACATTATTAGTTTCTGAGGACAGTGTTAGGTATACAAGAATTCATTAACACGACGTTTAAAAATATTAAAACTAGTTAGGAAAATGTATGAAGTTTAAGAAAATAATTAATTAACCTAGTTAACGTTAACCCGAATAACGGTAAAATAAATAAGTGAAACAGTAACAAAAACTTTGATTGTTTACAAAAATTTTAAAAAACTAATCTTAATAAATAAATTAACTTTTCTGCTACTCTTGTCCTTGTATTATGTTAAAAGAAACTTTGATCATTAAATAAAAATATTTTAGTTTGCTTATGAATAATTTAATACTTTAAGTACAAAGTATATGTATTATAGTATAAGTATAATCTAATCAGTTAACACTTTATTACTACAGCCTTCCAAATATTTTAAATATTATTCCATAAAGAAACAAAGAATTATTTTAATTAATTCAAATTTTACATACAGGTATAAAATAATAACATTAAAAATTAAAATATGAATTTAAACATGCAAGGTACCTATAATTATAGCATTATACTATTAGACATACCAGTGAAGTTATATGAACTAAAACATATATTGATCAATATTTTCTAAATATAGTTCAAGGGATATCAAATATTTTAATATTTTAATAACATTATTTAAGTGTTTGAGAATACTTAGTTAATTAGTTAGTTAGTTTCATAATTTTTCAGTATTGCGAAATGTAAATCTAGCAGACATAAATAATAAATCTAAGGTTTTCTAGCAAAATATGGTTGATAAATGATCATTTCTGAGTATTTTCTTAAATTATTTAAGACTTTTAATTATGTTGTATATAATATGATATTGATATAAATTATACTGATGATTGTGTTTATTTAAATAAGCTACATAACAATGGAATTAAATCTATAATTTCCATTTATATATACTATATAGTTTAGCATATTTTAAGTGTTTAGAATAATGAACAAAAGAAAAATAATGTTATTCGTATAATAATGAGAATAATGAGATATACTATTATTTAAAATATTAAAAATAGTTATAATTATTGGGTACTTTAATTTAGTATGATAACTTGAAGCGAAGCTGTGACGGGTTGACTAGTTACTTATACAAATAATATATAGTTATTACTTATTACTGTTATTAGTAATTTATTTGTATTGGCAGCTTTTTGAAAATTGGACGGACTTCATGTTGTGCACAACTGTATTGAGTGTTCGATTGTATTAACATCAATCTTTAGGTTCTTATAGTTTTAGTTTTATGCAAACATAGTAGTTGCGATCTACGAGCTACTATATACGGGATTGGAAGTTGTGGTTAACCCCCGTCATTTTAATACGGCAATAACGACGGGTTAAATGTACCACAATGTACCAAATTCGGTGCACACACCCATACTCACACTTAAAACAATCAATCTGCAACTTAATGTTATACTACATTAAAACGCTCTACCTACCTACCTACGTTACAGGATTTGAAACTTATAATGATATTATGGATTATGGCATTATTTGATATGTGAAACACCAGTTAATTATTCTATAATTATTAGGTACGTGAACAAAAGACGCATTATAACTTTATAAGTATAATATAATGCACATATATATAATATGGTTCTACACGAAAACATTGACACGTACCCCACGGCTGACTTCATGAGTGATCGATGAATCCAAGGCAACGGTTTGCGCAGCTGTTTGATATTATTATCAAACTTTTCAAGTTATTATAAATTTACGCGGTGCATCGTATAATGCTAATTATTATAATTTATAATGTTATTGTTTGTTTCTTTTTTTTTTTTATGGAATTGTCGTCGTAACCGTAAACAATAGGATTCGAGGTAGAGATATGTGGAAGCTCTGACGCTTCTGTTAGTATACTAAATACTATTATAGCAATATTTATAGGTAGGATTTCAAACTTAGTTTAGAAAAAAATGTCATGAGTAGCTAGAGGTAATTTAAAATATCAACAATCAGGACTAGGTCTACAAATATTTCTTATAAAACTTTATATTATCTAAAAAGTCCACAATTAATATAAAACAATCTAGAATTAAGTGGTGCAGATACATAATATATTGTGGAATCGAGTAATATACTAATATATAATATGCATGCATTTTTAACTTTATTTAGGCGTATCAAAAATTATTTTTGTACTGTAATATATATGTAGTGTATATTGTGAAATGTATAATACACAATAATATAGTATGCTGTTTTTCATTTTTAAACAACAATATGTACCTACTGTATTAATCGATTCATTGGAGTGAGATTTTAAGATACGAAAATCGAAAATATGACGTTATAGGTTCATTCAATTATAGTATATATATATTCAATCAATCAATCATTCCATAATATTGATTAAAAGTTATTTTTTTAGCGTTGCGAACTTTGTGTCTATATTTATAATCTACAATAGCGGTAACAATTTATATTATGTATAGGTATAGGTACTCAATTTGTGAACAGTGTAATCTATCTGTTTAAAAACCGACTATTCATATTATTATTATCTCATACTTTAAATTATAAGTCATAAGTTTATTTTTGTATATTTTATGTTAGTGCACATATTAATACATTTAATTAGGTTTTACTTATCTCATTATCTCGTATTCTCATCATCCGTTCTTATTATATTGTTTTTTAATACTATAAAAACTATACCACGAAACATCATTGTGATAATTACTTGGTCTATAATATATATTATCAAATACACATACACACACATTTAAAGTATAAACTATAACCTACATACTATGTTTACCATGTATATATGGGTATGGATTGTGGTATGTATATAAATATAATGGGTACAATTACGTCAAACAGAATATATTAAATATGACACTTTATACGATAATCATCACACGGGACAGACACTGCAGTCTGTTAGTATTATATGTATATTATATAATATTGTGCACCTATATACGAGTATATATCGTTATACGTATCATACTATGTATACTATAGCAGGAGTAAGCTGGTACTGGAAAAAAAATTGCGCATTCATTTGATATTTTAATTAATAATTGGAACGGCGGTGATAAGACGTCTGATTAAAATATTATGTTTTAATCAATTTAATTGTTTGTAATTATAATATTATTATGAGTAAACGGCACGCGAACCGATAACAGCGTTGATAACGCACGAATTAGGCTTTTCGCTACACACAGACATATATACGTAGGTATATATAAAACGTGATATAGGTACTATATATTCGTATTTTTTCTCCCCTTTAATAATATACAAACGCGTGCAGACACACACACCTACACACATGCACACACACTTTCGTTTTCCCTATATTTGTTATATTTTTTTACTATATATATATATATATAAACGTTACAAACCTATAATATACACATTTATAGAGTAAGTATAGGTATCCCATATATATATATATATTATATATATACCCAATATGGGTTCGTACAAAGCATTATTTAAAAAATGACGCACATCAACCAATGTATAATATGTATGTTTATGTTCGTTCGGTGTAATTGATTAATTAATTCCACTGGGATGACAGGTATCGTTGTTGCAGCGCATTTACTGACTGACACGAAAATATTATTATCTATAATCTATATAGACGCACAAGTTTGTCTACCTAAATAAAATAATAATATGCAGTATTCCACGTATACAGTCTAAGCAAATTAGTAAATATCTATCATATAAATAACGGAGGGAAAAAAACACGTCTGAATTATACGCACGAGTATATGACATAACATACCGAAATTGAAATTGCCTTATTATGGGTCCGTGGCACGCGCGTATATCGAAATCGGCTTTGAAACTTTCGTAGACAGTTTGCAAGAAAGATAGATAGAGAAAGAGAGAGAGAGAGAGAGACAAAAGTAATTTATTTTTGTAGTTTATATATATTATTATATACACATCATAAACGTGTATATTATACATAAAGTTATTGTACATAGGTAGGTGTAGGTGTATATGTATATAGTATATATATACACACACACACACACACATAATATTTATTATATCCGCGCGAGCGCGTTATTCGGTCTCAATTAAGCAGCTCGCGCGACAGCGCACGGCGGAACTGTAATGCGTTTGACTATATTACATATAAATATATATAAAATATATTGCACATGTTTATATAGTCATAAAACAACTGCGTAGGTACGATAATATTATATAGCGCTCACAAAAAGGGGAAATAACGGCGGTAATTGGGACAGCATTTCACGTATTTTATACAGCATTTGAACTTTTTAAAGTATTGAAACAAAAACAAGCGCTGAGGCCGGGGAATAGCGGAGTACCCGCATGGAATGAGAAAAGTGATTAAAAACAAACGGGCTTGAAAACGTATTTCCCCCACCGGCGGTTTACCAAAACAATTACCACTACGTCGTCATCATCGGCAACTGATTTTTCCCACGTGTAGCTCGAGACGGTTAGGTTAAGAATAGGAACTTATATAATTATGACACGGCTGCTGCAGATATATATTATAATCTTATAGACATAATATTATGAATAATGTATACCTACATCTAATATTCACACCACCCAGACGAGCTTAGGTACCTAAATAGTAGGTATAATATTATACATCCACACGTATAATAGGTACGTATATAGTTAGAAATATAAAAATATATTGCAAAATTCAAATTTCTCATTGGACTTATCTATTAATAGATTTATTGACTCCTAAAGCTTTTAAATCAAATTAACTTTAAAGTCCCTATTCTCGTTCCTCCTATTTACATTTAACTTTTTTCATTCCGATATACATAACCAGCCATACACCATGTTCAATTGAGCCTTTACGTATAGTCCGATGCGTCTATAGATAATGTAGGTCCATCGTTCTCGTTTTAAATATAGGTACATAAAAAAAAAACTCCTAAATACCATAAATATACCTACTATTACTATACTATTGTTTATCTTTATCCTAATAAATAATTTATGTAGTTTATTTTTTTGTGATTATTAGATAAACTATACTTATACCTACTAAGTAGTTATTCAATAAGCTTATTGGTCTTTAAAGGCTTTCCGGTATGCACATATAATAAATAAATATATATGGAGGTGGATACGTATATACTTATACATAATGTAATGCATATACTATATTGGGTTACTAGAATATTAGTTCTATACACTAAAAATCAAATATATAAGAACCATAAATTTAGTGTACATTTAGTTTATTAGGTACAATATCATTATTTCTATCATCGCCTATTATGGTTTTAAGTGATATTCAATGTTCTAAAAAACAATATACAAATATATATACATTATACATATATACAGTGATTTAAATTTGTTCTTTGTAATATACCATATACCTACTTAATTTTTTATACTTTCAACCTTAGGTCCTTTTTTTTTTCCTGGTTGAATCGACGACCGGAAGGGGACCGCTTTCGCATTACTTCCTCCCGGTCGCAACCTTAGGTCCTAGGGATACGTGTATGACCACCCCCTATCTATATTTTGGATAATAGTGTTTTACTATTTTCCGTTTCTTCTTGAGTAGGTATGTTTTATATTTTATAAAAACTTCCAAATATTAGAACGATAAGTTAATAAGTAGGACATTTCCCAGTTTCGAATGGAAACCTTCTACAAAATTAGTTGTTGGCCCTCTGTCTTTGGTTTTAATATACAAGTTCATATACGTATCACATTTCTGGAGGGAATTAAGGAAGGACAGCTAAAGTCTCCTACCACTTGGTGGTTATTCACGGATATATGTATATTAAATGTAAGCAGAAAAGTCAACGACGCTTTCATTCGAGTTATTCATTAAGTCGTCGATAATGTCTTGCTAGTCATTTCATAGGATAAATGATAAAGATATTAGCTCTACAATAAATTATTTCTTATAGTTAGCTGATATATAGTTTAAATACTCCTCCCAATCTACGGACTACGGTTCATTAACTGACGCCAAAAAGATTGTCCAAAATGAAAAAAATACCCGTCATATAATTAATAAAACTCTTTAAATGTAGGTACCTATATTTGTAATTAACACATTTATGTTTTATGGTTTAAAATTGTATACTACAAAGTATAAATTGAGGATTTTATGTCAATTGTCAAATTATATACAATTCAGTAAAATTTTTACGTTTTTGATAATTTAAATTATACAGATTTGTTTGTTGTTATTAAAAGTCATATTGCTTAATCTAGAGGAAATACATAATTTATATAAGTTCTGTGTATATAATAATTAATAGGTATAATATAACTAATAAATAATAATTATATGAACTGTTTTGGTACAGGTTTTCTACTGTTGAAAATATTATTAATCTGTCAGAGCCATTATTTCCACTATATATAAGAAATGTTTTAATGTTGTATAATAATGGCGAATTTCTACTTCAAAAAAATTAAGTGGTAAATATGTCTTGCTCTATTTTGCTGTAAATGTATCAATCATTTGATTGCATATCTATCTGGTATAATTTCAAGAATTTTTTAGTGTGTTCCACATCTCGAAATATTTCACTTGATTTCGAGTTAGGAGCTTTTTTAACTACCTACTGTTTTTCGTTTGATAATTTTTTTCGTTTCGACTGCTGCTACATGTAGAGGGTGTAAATGCATCGGTTCATTGCATTTAAATATTACAAAATTTTCCAAATTATTATATTTCTATTCACTTAACGTTACGGATTAATCGGTTTTCAAGTCTCCCAATATTGCCTGTTATGATTTTTGATGAATTATGTTAATAACAAAATCCATTGTTTATAGATAAGTAATGATTTGTTCTTTTTAAATTTGATAATTTTTGGGTTAAGTCTTGGCGTTATATTTAATCAGGTGTTTTTAAGTTAAAAATTCTATATTTAAAGAAAATTATTAATTAAGAATAATGGTTAAAATGAAAAAAAACCCTATCAATAAAATCATTTTTGTTGAAACAATGGTAATTAAAACCCGCAGATAAATTTTTAAATTAAGTATTTTAGGCTGCATATGGATTGGATAAAAAATATATTGGATTATATATACCATATTTTTGCCTTAACTTTAAACTTTATATAGGACAAAATAAATCGGACTAATAATTTTAGATAAACATTCCTTATGGATTGGACTGAAATTCTGTTAACCTTGTATTGCATTACTGTGCAGCATACACATATGTCCAAGTATATAAATATTATATAATAAGTATAAATAAGTAAATAAACCAATTATAATCTGTGGCTATATGGCTACATAGATTGGTGTATCGGATTGTTATAGATATATTTATGCATAATACAAGATATTTTCTGTTTATATTATAGGTATTATCAGAATGTATATGGTAATTATATACAATTTAAACAGATTTACAAAATCACGGTCGAGGTACGTATAAATATAGCCTCGAAACAAGTATATATTATAATTTCAATGTACATAAATGTATTTTTTTTTTTTTTTTTAATAATATTATATAACGTTCGAGCTTTATTTTATAACATGCATAATATATGAGTATAATATATTATATATTATTATAGAAAACACGACATGTGTACTTGCCTCCGGACTCTTGGTCTTTGTTATTATTGCGCTTGAGTCCGAGTATGGCGTCGATGGTGTGGTGCTTGGGCGCTGGCACAGACGTGGCCACGTTCGCCATCATCGGCCTGTGATGGTGTGGCGGGCCGTTGAACGCCAGTCCGAGTGCCGTGACAGCGGCCTGGTGTCTCCTGATCAGTAACTCGATGTTAGCCCTGCTGTAGGGTGGCATCTGCGCAGGGGTCGGCATCATTTCGCCGTCGCTATTGCTGTCCGTCTCCATGTCGATGACAACGACGTGTGTTTTTAACGACGAAGCGGCGTAACAGAAGTGAGCTTATATAATATTATTGTAAATATTACTCGATATATATATTTGCGATGTTGATACGTATTCGTTTTCCGGACGACAGTGTTCGGCGAATGTTAACGGACGGAACGAAAAAAGAAAAAAAACCGATATCGATCAATACGTGTCGGTAGGTGATCGTGAAACCCACTCGCGCAGATAATAACGGTAATATTTTTAACGCGTAGAGCGGTGAATATAATTTGTTTATTACCTATATTATTATGATCGTTAATATCGTGTGGTTGTGTCGCGTAGTCACTCGGTTCGTGTGAGCGGCGCAGATTGTGCTCGCGGGCGAAGCTGGTGCAGTAACCGTGCAGACGACGAGACGACAAGAATCGGAGTCCCACGACTGTTCGGCGGCGGTGTGCCGGTCGCGCTAGACCCGACGCGCCTTACGCCGCCGGGGTGGGAGGCGCGGCCACCGCGGACCAATGGCGGGGCACCCGGCGCCCCTTCCCGCCCGGAGTCGTTAGCCCCCCCGCCGCTGCCAACACCTCCCCGAACCGCCGCGCGGCTTTCGCATAAACGGGCCACTTGTGCGCGCTCCACCCCAACCACCCGTGCGTCACACCTAACTATCGTTGCACCGTCGACGGGTCTCCGGGTATAATTCGATAAATGTTCTTTTCAAAACTGTAAATGCCCCCGAGGGCCTTACCGCTGACGGGGAGGTGGTGTGGTAACGGCAAGAGAGAGAGAGGATGATGACGACGACGACGAGGCGTCCCTCTTATTTATTTACTAGCGTGTAATGTTTAAATGAGATGTTATTGTTTGGCCTCACACATACACACATGACATGGCACTGTGAGTGTATGGCGACGGACGGTGTGTGTGTGTGTGTGTGTACATAATAATAATAATGAAATATTCGAAGCTGCAAAATCGCTCCGGCCATGTATATATACAGTCGTTCACACCCAAATCCGCGGTCGTGAGGCTGCTGCACCCGACTTGCGCAGGCGGGGACATAATATTATGGTATATAACCCAAGACGCATATTACTAGCTATTATAATATTATTGTTATTGCATTGCAGCTATGTTCTCTCTCTCTATAATATATATATATTTATGTAGTGATAACTATAGGGAATGCGATATAATATAATAAACCGAAAAAGAAGGCATCGTTCACGGCCAACAATAAAAACGTTTCTTCTCGAATTGTTTGAATATAACGAATATTTCAAGTGCTTCTATTTTTTGCTTCGTGGTTTCTCTAATAATAATAATATGAAGCTCGTAAGCGTTAATACGTCTGCAAAAACGATATACTCGAACGCCACTGTTCGATTCTGCCACTATATAGACCGCGAGAGTGGATGTTTTATGTACCAACATAATAATTCGGCTTAACGAAAACACCGTTTATAATCCCTTTTCGTCCTATGTGATGTGTCCTGTATGTGTTCGTAGTGTGTATGCCGAGTACCAATAATGTACATAATTATTCACGTCATGTCGAGTTTTTACGTGCTTTATGTTATTATACGTCTGCGATGCCCGGTGAAAATTATAATTGGCCCAAACCAAAATACGTAACGAAGTCTCGACAAAATATAATACACACCCCTGTAGGTACTCCACATTTGGCCAGGGCTTTGTTCAAGTGTATACTTACAAGACCACTTTTCTGAATTCTATTTATAGTTTAGCATTTATGTACATTTAATAGGTTGTCATTATTAATGCAATAATACGAGCTGCTGAATGTTTTCGATGGCTTTTGGGCGGTTATTACTTATTAGGCACCTATACCTATGACCTATACCCATTGCAAAGTATCTATATACGAAACACATGTCAATATGTCATTATTTATATACATGTATATATTATTACACAATATACAACATAAAAACATTCTATATCATTGTTATTATAGGTTACATGTGATTATTAAAATATATAATTTGAAATATATTTAATACGAATCTTTTGCAACCACATTTATGTATATATGGTTCACATGTATTATAATAAAATATAATTTAATATCAATTAAGTTCATTAAAATTTACTATGTGTTTTATTAAAATTTATAATTATCAAATTAATTATGACACGATTCATCTGATTACCTACACCATAAATTTCCCTTTCTGTTAGCAAAATTTTTTATTTGAAAATAAAATGTATATTTTATATAGGTACATTTGATAGAAAAAATGTTAATAACTGATATTATTATATGAATGATAAAATACAAACATAATTTTATCCATTAGGAATAATATAATAACCATACATATTGTAGATTTACATATTATGAAATTTAATTAATTTTGTTAATATTATATAGAACATTAATTTATTGTGTAAATAAATTATAAATTATAATCATTGCAGATTATGTGTATTAATCAATATTTTATGTTCAATATTATAACTATAATCATAATATTAGAAATATATTAAAATTAATATCACTATATTCATTAAACGTACCAATACTTATCAACTTATAAATGAAACATTATTGATTTAAATTTGTATAGGTAGTTGTACTTTGGTTTCTTATAATCTCTCATAGTTTTAAAAAAATATATATATAGCAACTAGTGAAATAAATTATTGTTTCCGGAAGTTATAGCCTATAGGCTTATAGTGAAGACAAGAGTTCTTATATCTTCGCTTACACTAAACCATAAATATTTTAATCAATCACACTAAATGTCTTATTGATTCATTGTTATAAACTTATCACTCAATAAAACAATTTTCAAATAGCTGAAATAGAATTTTAGAATATTACAGAGTGAAAGTTAAATACAATTGAAGTATAACTTAAATGTTATCTAATAACTTATTTTTATCATTATATTACTATTTTTTTCTAAATTTCAAGATTGTAAACAAACTAATATATATATTCAATTCCATTGACATATTATTAATTCCAGCATTAAAATGAAATAATATTTATACAATATTAGTTTTCAACACAATCGATATTATTTTTTTTATTGTAATTTATAAAGAAATAACTGCGTTAAATTTATTATATTCATAAAAATATATGAATCCATTTGTACTATTTAAAGAAATTTAGGAATGTTCCATTTTTTTAAAAATTTTATTTTATTTATGATTACAGGATTTTGGGTTCTTGGGGAAAAAAGCTTGAAAATGTAATGCAATAATGTTCCTCGTAAGTTTTTGTAACAATGATTAAAAAATATCAAATATTTTTTAAATCCCTCCCAGATAGCAAAAACGTATTATAATAATATTTTTATAAAACTACAAGTATAATAAGTTCAAAAATTGTAATTCGTAAAAATCACTAAAATATATATAAATTATTTGTAATAGTTAAAAATTCATGAAATGTTCAAACTTAACAAATTATATTACAAACAATCTTATGAGTTTTCAGCTGTCAATAATTTTGTTTAACTTCTCCACATACCTATATTATTATTTATTAATGTAATATAATGATAAAATAATTGTTATTATATAAGTACACGGTATTAGTCAACTAATAATAATTATGATGTATAGTGCTAAATTTACTTAAGACAACCATATTACTAGCTATACACATAATTGTACATATTTGTTATAAATTAATTTTAATAAGAAACAAGATAACCGTATGAAAACCAATGAATAAAACCAATTATGAATTACGGACCCTATATATAAAAGGTATGCCTATTACCAACGCATATACGCATTTAACAATTTACAGTAATTAATTACGTCTATATGTAGGAATTATGTTTCGATTACTTTAATATATACGTTTAGTTAAATAGATTATTTGCATGAACAAATAATATTATTATTATGATTATGATTATTATTTTTCATCTATGGAAATACGTTTACAGGTAGCTAAAAAAACATATACAACTATTGAACTATACATATTACATATATATATATATATATATATATACATATAACTTTGATCTTTTCAGTGACCTGCTGGTACAATAATTAAATATAGGTTTAATATCATTAAAGTAAAATGATTAATTTTAGAATATTATTCTGGCTATAGTAATTATAAAATCAATAGTGACTAATATTAAATGGAAAAACTGGGGGAGTTGGTCATCTGCTTTGTAAGAGTAGTCGAGTGAATATGTTATTGAGTAGATCATGTTAATGGATGTGTTAAATTTGAATTCAATGAAAAGTCATTGAAAAATCAAGATTCTGACTGGAGACTGTCTTAACTGGTTGGCAAACAAAAGTTTAGCAAGTATTTCTAGATACTTCATTATTATATATTTGTTTTATATTGTAATTAGTTATTTATTTTTCCATTAGTAATTTATTATACTGCAACAGGATGAATTAATTTTTGAAAAAAAAACAAATTGTACATATTATGTTATAATACTCGTATGAGCATTTATTATTATAATATTATTAAATAGGTACTTAAATACCTGTTCGCGCCACGCGAAGTCGTATTCCTTCGGTAATATTAATTTCTCTATTAAATATATATGTGTATTATTCTATACGGGGTCGTTGGCCAAAATACATCGCACAACAGCATGAGATTTGGAATACAGTCGGTCGGCACTCTGTCTGGTCGATCGTCGCGAATAAACGCTGCAACGGGCACGTTTGACGTCGGGAGGCGTACAGATGAACTACTAACCTTCCGCCGACTGTAAGGGGCCAAATCTGAAATCTATGTATTGTGTCATAAACGTTCATTACCACCAATAACGGCATAAGGGCTCATGGTGAGCAAGGACGAAGCGTTCGGCAACCCGTGCGCTCTGCGCCGGAGGAGCCCGGGTTTGCACGCTGACTACGGTACCATAATAAACAAACGGCCAGTCCCGTGTTCTGTGACGGAACCGGGAAGCGCCTTCGAGCTATAACGAATCATAGGCCACGGTGGGCGTGGTTTCAAGCGCTTTAGCGAATCACAGGCCAAGGTTTACGTATCTTCAGGCGCCAACGAATCACAGGCCACGGAGCGCGTGGTTTCAAGCGCTTTAGCGAATCACAGGCCACGGTGGACGTGGCTACGACTGCAATAATCAATCGCAAGATAAGCGCGGGCGGCTCCGGAGTTACACAACGCCGCCGCCTATAAATACCAGTGCGGAGCACAAAATCGGTCAGTATTCTGTCCTACCTTACCGTAGCAAGACCTACCCAGGCAGACTTGCGTGGTTTGGGAACTACTGACTTACGGCACCTTGCTGTAGCAAGACCCACCCAGGGCAGACTTGCGCAGTTTTGTTATACGGTGTAAAAACAACAAAACATCAACTAAGAAAATTCCACAAGTGAACAAAATACAGTCCACTGTCAAGGCATACTACAAAACAATACCACTATGACTGACAGCTATTAAAAACGAACTACTGTAGAACGATTTTTGAACTAGCGAATAGTTATAGATGGCTTAAAAAGTATGCACTGTATGAGAGCATTTTTTACAAAAATTAACTTAAAAATATCAAATTATAGATTATGTTATAATAGTTAATTATTGAGCACACATTATGTATTCCAACGTACCTATTCTAGTTAAATGAAACATTTTAATAATTGAATTTTCTCTACGACCCGGTTTTAAACTAGACATTATATGTCTATTACCTATAATACAAAATCGACAAAGTATATTAATAATTGTAAAAGACTAAATGAGGCATGTGTTGATGCATATTATAAGTAGTTACTTTAAATTGGCATTTCACTATTTCAGTGGTATACATCGTATCTTATACAGAACTATATACTACTACAACTTACAAGTATATATACATAACTGTACAACATACATTTTTTACGAGACGTCACTAGTATGCTAAAATAATATGTATAATGTACAATGTACATCAAATATAGTATTATAATATAATATAGTTAATATACATGTGCCTCACGATGTTTTTCTGTATTAATTGGTTTAGGTAATCGTAATACCGTAATCAAGTATATCAGCCTCTATATTATGTCTTGTCATATTCATCTAATATTATACTACCCTTTACTCAACAATTAAATACTTAATGAAACAAGTAACCCTTTTGACATATTTGTGTATATTAAATAGTTATATTTTTTTAGCTATATCTCAGATTTTTAAGGAGATTTGAAACCAAACAATCACATTTTATATTTTAATTTGAGGTGAAAATAAAAAAATGCGGGTAAGTGGGTACCGCTCTGCTGTACATTAGGTGCCGTGTGGATTACTATATATTGTAGAACGATTAAATTTGAATCCAATGATAATTATCATTGTATACGAAAAACGATTCTGAACGAAGATGATTTGTCAGCCTAGGATATAATTTTCAGTGGTTGGTAAAAAAG
>VUJU01001302.1:2577-58368 GCA_009835225.1 Aphis craccivora | reverse complement strand
CGGCCCATAGGTTGGGAACTGCTGCTATTTCTTATTCAAAAATTAAAATATATGAACTATACCTAATTCAAAATAAGACCATGACCCGGCTATGAACCAGTTATCGTCTGCGACTGTCAGACGCTTAGTTCCCACCTAGTCAAACAATTCCAATCGTGTATGCTAGCGCTGTGGAACAAGGCCACGTCCATGTGCATAACTTGGCCACCGAGTCACAGTCTTATTTTGAATTAGGTATTTAATACTGAGCACAAATTTGGTATGTTGTTAGCATAGACATATAAAACAACTAGATAGCGAACTGCGTATTACATTCCCATAGGAAAGTTGAAGTTGTGCGGCCATATGCCAACATGGCAATGTTTACAAAATAACTCAATGGATAAGATAGCTATATTGATAATAATACAAATAATCAATTTATTTTCATCATGAACATAGTTATAATCATAGTATACAATTTTGTAAACATTGCCCTGTTAGAATATGGTCGCTGACTTCAATTTGATCGTGCAATCCTCTATCTATTTGTTTTATATGTCTATGGTTGTTAGTTAAGTGAGATGGAGACAACACATGTAACTAAGAGAGGATAATATTCTTTTAATAATATGTATATTGTATAATTTACTTTTTTTTATACTTATGAATAATAGACCTAAAAATACATCATTTGGATACATTTTGCATTTCTTCAAAAACTAGTTCTTGGATAACAACTGCTGTATTAATTGAAGGTCTTATATTTGCTGGTTGTAATGAAGGATCTATTTACTTATTCAAATTAAATCATCAGGTACATTTTCTTTTTTTTAATTTTGATTTTGGTAAAAATTTATAAAAATTATAATTTTTATTATTTTAGAACTTAAGTTTTGTTTTTTTAAATGTTAAATCAAATTATGCTTAAGTGTTGTTAACAGGGACTGAAGGTAGTGTTTTTGGTCTTAGTCTAACCTATGCACAATATAGGAATTTAAACATGTTCTATTTCCAATGTACTGATTGATTTAAAAACGTTGATAACAATTTTGATTTGTTTTAAAGTCTACTTGAGATCATATTTACCTCATTTTTTTATTTAATTTCTCTAAGTTCTGAAAAATTTATATTAATGAGGTAGAACTTTAAAAATTGATATTTTTCTATTTTTGAAATAGTTATAATCAAAAATGTGAAAAATTCAAATCTATTTGTATAGCTTTTATTACTTCGATAAATCTATTGATATATTGAAAGTAGAATACATCTTAATTTCTCTGTTATACACGTGTTAAACATATACAAAAAAAATCATCACTTCAATTCCTCTTAATATTATATTGTAATATAACATCTTACAATAACTTTTTTATTTGTTTTTTTAACTTTAATAGTGACACTTTTTAAAATTTTATGAATATAATTTTAGGAACCATTCAAAGTATTCAGTAGAATTCACAGTTTTGCTGGAGTTACTGCAATGTGGATACATGAGAAGTATTCTAATTTTACAGTCGTTAGTTCCGTAGGACGAGATGGTCATCATAGATACTGGAATGTCAGTACACTATCACAATCAGTGTATGAAATACGATGTGATATATTACCTACAAAATGGCCGTTTGTCATAACTAACTCTAAAGTTCATGGACTATTGATTTGTGGTTTTAAAGAAGTAAGATTTACTTAAAGTCCTTTAGTTAATCGGTTAAAGTGAATATTATCATAATTTATTAAAAAGTTATACATTAGTCACAAAAAAATATTATAAGTACTTTTATTTAAACTGTACAACATTACAATTTTGAATCTTGGTTATTTTCTTCAATCTTATTTATTTCATCTTTAATGTAATTAATTTGGTTTTTTGCCATTGAAAAATAAATAGTTAAAGATGTTTTTATTTTCATGGAATATTTAAAATATAATGTTTATAAAAACAGACTTTATTCAAGTACTATAATTTTTAACCTTATCGGTATAATTAAATTAGAGAAGTAAACTAAATTTGTAATTATGACTTGAATGTTTAAAACTAATTTGATACACGTCACTTAACAATTTTTGATTTTTTTTTTAATAATATTACATTTTTACTATTAATTTATAACACCTTTTTTTTACATGTTTATGTTTTAGAGCAATTTAATTGTCTACAGTTCAGTGGAACAGAGAATTTTAGCAACTGTCCCTTGTGGTGGTGGTCATAGAGCATGGGATTTGTCATTTAATAATGATCATGATTCAATATATTTTGTTTGCAGCTCTTCAAGTAATAAATTAGAATCAAATAAAATACCTCTACATGGTCAACATATGTTATTGGTATGTTAAGAAATTTACTAGTAATATAGTAATTATTACTTACATTTTTACAACCATTAAATTATTTTAATATTATATAATTTTATTGTTGGTTGTCTTTAGAAAGGTTTTCATTCAATGATTGTAAATTGCATGGTACAAATTACTGATGATATAATGTTAACTGGCAGTGATGACACTTCTATTAGATTGACTCGTTTTAGTGATGAGGTTGATAATTTATTAACACTAAGAAGTCATATATCATCAGTTCGATCTGTATCTTGTATTGCTTCAAATCCTAATGTATACATTATTGTTACAGCTGGCGGTAGAGCTCAGTTGAAAATTTGGACTTTGTTTATTATAGATAATAGTCAGTATTTAGAATCTAATTATATTATATTTAAATAATTGTACTTACCTATTTAAAATGGTTTTTGTTATGATAGGTGTTTATTGTGAAGAATCAATATCACATTTATTAAAAACTAAACAAGAAAAAAGACCTTGGAGATCAGTTGTACCTTCGAATGAAGGTGAGACACGCTTTATGGATGTTTGTGTTCAGTACACTAAATCAAAATCAATTTTAATTTCTGTTGGATGTTCTGATGCAATTCTTAGGTAATAAACAATTAATTATATGAATAGTAGACATTTTTATGTATATATATAAAATAATAATACAATTATGTATTGTTTTTAGAAAACCAACAAATTCTTACTCTCAAAAAATAAATTATTTGTTCAAAAATAGTTTTTGTAGATAAAAATAATACTTTTTTAGGTATAACATCAGTATGTTTGATAAAAATTAGAAAAATGTTGATCTCTAATAAATTAAGCACATAATTATTTTTCCATTTTCTTCCTTGGTTTTAGTATAACCATGATTATTACTCTTATAGTATTTTTGAATAACCTATTTATATTTAAATATTAATCATTTGTTCATTGTATAACCTCTCTTATTTGCTAAATTAAAATCCACTGTTTAACTCAGTAGTGTATTTATGAGGGGGGAGATTAAGGAAATATATCTCCTCTTTTAACTCCTTTTTTTAAACTTATATTTATATGATTATACTTTTATAATTGTGATAATAAAATGCTTGGACTTTTGACATCTACAATTTAATCATATCTCCCCTTTCAAAGATATCTTAAATACCTTCATCACTGGTTCAATATAATAATTGTTATGCTTCTAAAATTGTCTTCAAAAAATACTTAAAACTATTTTGTTCTAATAGAATTATAATCCTTAAATACAATTACATATATTATATAATTAATCTTGTTTAAAAAATTATTTTTTATTAACTGAATAACTTATTTTTTTCCTGTTTAACTGACAGCAAAGAAAGCTCTGCTTGTATAATCTATTATGATTTTGCTTTTTCTAGTTTAAACTAAATATAATAGTATGTAAAATCAATATTTTGTTTATAGTTTGAATAATATATCAAATAACTAATAAGTTATTTTTAATTTGATCCTATTTTACCTTACTATACCTACCTAATAATTTAAAATACTACCTACAAATAAATATTTCATGATTTGAACATTTTGTAGACCCAAGTATACAATTTCCTAAGCCCCTATAGCTAATACACAATAAAAAGGTATCAGGAAATTACAATGCATTTTTATTATGTACCTATTAGTATGTATTTAACATACTTAAAAAATTCATAATCACCATGTGTGACCAAGTACTAAGTAGTAACAAATATAAATATTTAATTAATTATTTTTAATTGATTTAAGTTTATATTTTTCTTCATATTCCTTTAAACTTCTAATGAAAATTTATTGCTTATAAACTATTTAATTGTAATTTAACATTCCAACATTTTTAATGTTAACTTAACTTTACTTAAAAAAATAAAAATATTTTATAACCATATATTACTAAAAGATTAGTACACATTTTTCACACAATTATACTATTTAATAGTGATTTATAAAGTAACTTCACTGTATGAAAAATGAATATTTAGATTTATGTTTAATGGATAGTAAATTCAATAAACCTATTTTAGTATTAATTTAGTTATATTATTAATTGCAATGTTAAATTTAGCATGCGTGTACAAGGTCATACAAATGTATTTATAAATATCTAAATAGGAACACAATGTGAGGTGATAAATTAGCAATAAACATTATATTAATGTATTATAAAATTACAGGTTATATAATTATGATACAAACAATAAAACTTTGAGTTTAATTGAAGAAAATTTGGACTGCAACAACTGTATATTAAAAATTTTATGTGTTCAATTAAATATTTTCCATTATGTTTTAACTGCTGATACAAAAGGATTTGTTAATTTTTGGGATATTTCAAAGTATGTTGATGAAAGCGATGTCGAATTAACGGTTATACCAAAGTATAGACATAGTTTACACCAGTCTGGTATAAATTGTTGTGATTGGTTAGAGATTGAAAATAATTATGGATTATTGACTACCGGTGGAGATGATCAGCACTTAAGTTTATCAATTTTTTACTATGAAGATACTGTAACATTATTATGTAATGTTTCTATTTGTATCCATTGTTCTCAAGTTACAGGTATTATTATTTTTTTATTAATTAACTTAATATTTAAAATAGCATATAGAGTAGTATACATACTGTATATTACTGTTTGATAATTATTTAGGTGTTAAAGTATACAATCGATTTGTTATAACTACATCTGTGGATCAGAAAATTATATTTTCCTCGTGGAGTTATGATTTGAGTTCCAAAACTATACAAGTATCACCATTTGCATCATACTTTACAACAGTTGCAGACATCCATGGTTTAATAGCTCATAAATACGAGTAAGTACAATTAAAGTTATTTATAGACTTTTAATTTTAAATATTAGATTTTATTAATTGAAATTATCTCGGAAATTATGTTTAATAAGTTTTTACAAAGTTTATCCATACATTATTTATCTTTTTCCATACTCGTGTTACTGCTATATTCTATTATTTTGGTATTGAATTATTTAATCATATTAGCTAATTGGAATTTACTTTTTAATCTAAGACTGGTTAATTATCAATTTATCATAAATTATAATAAATAGGTACAATAAAAATGTATTATTACGTTTCACATTAAAAATAACATGCATTATTTAGTAACTATTCATCATTCACTAATTAATGTATAAAAACAATTTATATTCAGCTAGTGTGTTTCTTTTAAGAAAGAAAATAATATTATATGTAACATTGTTGCTGGTACTAATATACTAATATACTGTTACTAATATTTGAGAACCAAACAGATAGTTGATCAAAAGAAATTTTTAGATCTTTTATTGACAATTCTAGAATGTTTTTTGCATTATAAATATGGTATGATCTTCAAAC
Organism: Aphis craccivora; assembly: GCA_009835225.1. Classification (NCBI taxonomy): domain Eukaryota; kingdom Metazoa; phylum Arthropoda; class Insecta; order Hemiptera; family Aphididae; genus Aphis; species Aphis craccivora. The sequence continues at coordinate 52,692 of VUJU01001302.1, read as the reverse complement.
ATTGCCAGCTTTCAGTTATTTGGTGTTAATATGTCAGATATTTTAAACAAAGTCGGTTCTAGAACATATTCTTAAGGGATGCTTATTTTTATTTGGATTACTTTGCAGATGTTGGATTCTACTCTTACCAAGAAGTTGTGATTAGAGTGTCTTAGAGGTTTATTGGAAAATATAGGGGTTTTTAATTTAAATTTAAGTCTATGATGATACACTTAATCAAAGGTTTATAATATATCAAGGAATGTTATGATCATACATTTGTTGGTTATTGAACCTATCAACTATAATTTTGGAAATCCTTTATAATTTGAGATTTGTAGAGGGAAGAGTTTGAATCCAAATTCATGAGGTTAGATATTATAACTTTAAAAAATAGTTTGATTTTGTAGAGTGTAATTTTTCTAAAATTATTTATTCAGCAATTTATTAAATATTTTTATAATTTATGGTTTATAGTTGCTGTGTTTTTATTATTGAATTCATCATAATCATCTATTGAGCTGATAACAATTAAAATACGCTGTAGTGCTGTACCTTTTTCTTCTTGTGGTTTTTTGCCTTCAAAACCCATCCTTGTAAACAAATTTGCGCCATCTTTCTCTATCCTCAGAAACTTCTCTCCATTCAACATTTGGTTCTACCGCTTTAATATATTTTTTGATACGATCCTCCCATTGAAACCGTGGTCTACCTAACGGCCTTTTCCAAATCGTATTTTCTTTAATAATCGCCTAATAAATGAACTCTCTTTCCTACAAGCATGCCCAGTCCACATTAATCGTTTCCTCATAATATCCGCAATAATATCTAGTTTTTGAAACAAGTTCTTCAATTCATCATTGTGACGTATCCTCCATTCCCCAGTGTTAGAATCGATACATGGTCCATAAATTCTTCTTAGAATTTTCCGTTCAAACACAGCAAATGTTTTTTTTCTCTACCTTTCTTAGAGTTCATGTCTCAGAACCATATAATACTATTGATTTTTTCAAGGTCATGAAAAATTGAATTTTGAATTTTTTTCGTAAGAGTTTTGAGCCAAACATGCTTCTTAAGTCAAAGTATTAAGTAACATCTATTTCTCATTGGTTTCCTAGTGCCCACCTCCACATTAAGATCATTATCTTGTGTTATTTTGGATCTTAGATATTTAAAATGTGATACTTTCTTAAATTTATGACGTTCCACTACTATAAACTCTCCTTGTCGTTATACTCTACTTCTTCGTCCAATTATGACATACTCTGTTTTTTTGTTGTTGATCTTTAGGCCACACTTGCCTGCTGTATTTATTAATTTTTTACAATGCTGTTTTATAATTTCTGAATTATGTATTGTATTGTATGCTAAATCAACGGAGTAGGTACGTTAGTAATCCTATTATTGTGTTACCCATCGTAACTTCGTCAATAAAATTTAATTATTGGACTTTTTTTTTTAACACGAGGTTAAAAAGAATAGGAGAGAAAGTGTCACCAATATATGCAACTTATATAATGCAATTTCTTGTTTTAGAAGGTGCTGGGCAAGTGCTATCTTTAGTTGTTATATCTCTTCTTGGAAATTTTTCAGTTGAGTCATCACAATTCAGGAGTTTCTTAAAATAACCGGTCCGGTTCTCCAAAAGCTTCCCCTGTCCTGTCACTAGCGTTCTATCATCTTCTCTTAGAAACCTCTCTCGTTTCTTATATCATCTTCTTGCTGTGTTTACGCTGTACCTACAGTTTGACTGTTATTACCTATTAGTTTTAAATAAAATGTAATGACTAATTACAGTATTGTTCTCGGTTTCTAAGTTCTAATGAATTACAAATTTGATCTATAACAACAACACTATTATAGTATGTGTTTACTGTTTATTAATTTATAACTATGGATGTGAACATACATACAATATACATACATTGAATAATTATAAACTTAAAAGTTTATAATGTGTATAATATCTCATGACCAGACCAAGCATTATACATCTGCGCAATATATGAATGTAACTATATAAGGTTATCGATTATTAAAAAATACTGACATTTTGTTCCGATAACATAAGTACTCATATTAAAATATATATATATATACATTATACATAGGAAATAGTAAAAACAAAAACATTATTCACTTTGAATCTAAGACAAATAGTAAAATAGTAATACCCTGAAGGACTTACTGTGATTTATATTTCGTATAATTTTTTTTTTTGTTTGTTTGTTTATTAATAATTATACATTCATCAAAAATTGTATGTCTATAGAATAAATATTCGCATATTCTATTGTTCGTTTTAATGAAAATTAATAATAAATAAAATGGGGACATGAAAATTATACAATTGTATTTTAATTATTTTTTTACGGGGGTTTAAGAATAAGATTAGAAACAAATATATGTAGGTAAGACGTAAGTAAATACTTCAATGCGTATTTCTTGTTGAACTTCCTTTTTCTAAGGTATTCCTTCACATAAAAATGTTAAAAGTTTAATGTAAGAAATATCATAAAATAGGTGTATACAAATGTATACGATATTTCTATACCACGTTATTAATTTGATCCGAAATATTAAAGTTTATTTTAAAAGCCTTCTGGTATTAAATTATTAATTTTTGTTACAAATAAATAACGAACAAAATAAAATGCCATTTATGGTTTGTTTTTATGTTTATTATTGAATAAATCATATATAAATATGTAGGTTATGTTATGCTATTATATAAATTATTTTATATTTTAAAATTAAATTGTTTTATTGACAGAAATTGTTATCTTTTAAGTTCTCGCTAAGGCCGATTACGTCATTAAAATTTAATATCATAGTTATTTTATTTAAATTAGATTTTATATTATAATATAATATATTATTATTTTAAATTAAATACCTCAATATGGTACATAATAATTAATAATGAGATAATACTGACAGTGGAATTATATTTTATTGTATTTATTGGAATTAACACCATTATTTTTTATCTTTTTTTTTAATTATATTTTATACCTACCTACCTACCAATATCATCAAATAATTTGTACAACTGCAGTGCGTTACTTTTCATATTGAATTTGAAAAAATTTAACGTAGGTGCCTACTTATTTATTTTCTCAAATTAGTTCTATTATATTATAATTTAATGATTTATACTAAGATAATTGAATAAATGACGTACACACAACATACTCCACAGGTATCGTAAACAGTATATATTTTTATATCATTCCAATAATGGGTGCTAATAGATATAATTCAGTATGATGTGGTCTGACGGTAAAACTGTAATAAAATATTTTAAATGTATCGAATATACAATAATCATATTAGTATAGTATAATAATATATGTATAAATTAATCTAGCTCCTTTTTCCATTTCATACCAATAATTTATAATAATCATTGTAAAATTAATTTTTTTTTTTTACTTTATGAAAAATATTATACATTAAAAAAAAATTAAATATTATTAATATTTCAGATTATAACTGATTATAAAATGTTTTAATTAGTTTGTATTTACGAATATAGCTGTTAATTTCCACAAATTTGTATCTTTTATCATATTCATAATTGTATGCTCGATAGACTACAAGTAGATCACCCTAATGGTAAGGCGACCGCATACTGTTTTAGCACCATGTAATTTACTATATAGATCGCTGTTAGAATAACAAGTATACCTACTATAAAATAATTTTATCTCAATGTATAATAATTTTTTTTTAATTTTAATTTTAAATGTTTAATTTGTAAAATCTATTATATAAATTCTCTTTCACGGATAATGTAGGTAGTCAATAATGTAAGTAGGTAAAATATTTTTTTTTTTATTTGAGTTCATCTAAATTAGAGTTATAATATAGTTTCACTATACTTATAGCTTCAATTCATAAATCACAAAATGAAAACTTCACATAGTAGTACTACATTATTAATTTAAACGTTTTATTTTATTTTAACATTATACTGTGTAAAGTGATTAGTACTATTGAATTTTCGGCTTCAATCGATGTTGTGGTTTGACATATAGCGACAGAATATTTGGAATTTACCAGGACCATAATTAATTATTCAAAGGTAATATTCGATCAACACACAAATGTAGTGTACGAAAAAACGAAAAATAATACTCTACTTAGCTTCATAATTATATTTAATAACAAATGCTGCTGTAAATTATTTTACTGTCAAAATTATTATACACTATCTAGGTATACATTATAACGTTTTTATTTCCATCATAAAAATATGTCCACCTGTCAAGTAGTTTTATACATATAATTTTGTATGTGTCAAGATATATATAATATACCGTAGACAAGAATCCAAAGTTGTGTACCATATTTATGTTACCATACATAATTTACTATTAATTACCGCGACGGGTAAAGTTGACCGTTCTTTAAGTAACTGTTGTACTTAATTAAATTAGCATTATTCACTTTTGGGGTTTCTTTGTTAAAGAATCTTCTTATGGGATATGATAGCCATTGCATAATATAATTTTCTACAGTATCGTTCATTATCTTTATTATAAGTAACATATGTTCTGCTATCACTAATCATTTATTTAGTGATAATATTTTTTTACTACAAAAAACTGAAATTTGTGTGTTTTAATTCCAATTCTAATATTCTACGAACAATAAAAATTGTTTTTTTTTTTTATTCGTATGATTTTATTATTGATGTATATGATTAAAGTAATAGAACGATACGTTTATTAATTAATTTTTTTTAAGTGATTAAATATTTACAACTGTATTGTTTTATATTTTATATGTTAAGCTATTTTACGAAATCATAATTTGTTTACACACTTTCCAAGGTATAATATTTTATTCCTATTAATTATAATTTAAAATAATAATATATATTAGATATAATAATTAACTAAAAATTACATTGGCAATTGTAAACTCCACCTATTTTATTTTCTTTCCTGTAATGGGTATATGGAACTTCGCCAGTGTTAAGGCCTTCTCACATTAAATACGTTGATTTTTTTATTTTTAGTTTTAGCATATATCGAACTATTGTCTTTTATTTAATGTAGAAAATGATTATTTTGTATTATATTATATCAAATGTATACTGTTAGGTTAGTAATTTTATATTTTTAAGTTTTATACGTTTGTTGGTATATTACAAGAACTTTTTTAAATATGGATGATTATTATTATAAAAATTATGATTTTTTCTTTTAATAATAATTTATCGTAGGTTAAATATTAATTGTATACTATTACCTGAATTTTTTTTCTTACGTAGTTAACGCTAAAAAAAAAGATACTTGTGGTGGAGTTTATTATTTTATTATAATAAGTATAATAATTACATGAATATTTCATTGACGTTTACTATCAAGTACAATAATATACATTTTCGATTTCATTAAAAAACAAATCGTTTTTCAAAATTGTAGGCAATCTATATTTTATTAGCTATATTTTTTTCCTAAAATTTATACTTAAGAGTTGACTGCTGAGTTTAAAACTTTTTAGTTCAAATAAAAATGTTTTAATTTTTGTAACTATTAAATGTTACATGATCATATTTACATAAATAAAATGTTTCGTTTATCAAGTATCTATAATAAATATATACATTACACATTTTTTTACACTTACACGTCTCAGTCATTGGATACTGTTATAAAATATAAATTATGTAATAGTAGTTGAAACAAAAATAAATTAAAATAAAATATTTTTAAAAATTGATCGATTTATTATTTACAATTACCTGTCTTAATTTTCTTAATATTAATTATATACTATAATATAAACTATGAGTCTTAAGATTTTGTATAAAATATGAAAGTAGCGATGAAATTATACTTGAATGTTTTATTAACTTATTTTTTTTTTTAGTTTAAAAGACTATTTATTTTCTTAGTAAAGAAAAGTAAAGTCTTTGTAAATATAGTCCAATTATAATTACTTATTATAGGTATATACGTATATATTACAGTAACTCGGTTTTTTTTTTATATAAAATGTACATGTATATAAATAAAAAAATACTGGTTTACTATTTAGGTCGAAAGTTTTTTAATGACATATGTTATTTTCTCAACAAAATTTTCTCTGACCTATGTTATTATCTTTAACAAATCATGTATTTTATTTTTAAAACTATTTCTTACATCTTTTATATCACTTAATGTTAATCCAACCATTGAAGCTTTTTTAAACTTAACATTTTAAATCTTGTTTTTAATAATAACTGTTTATTGTACATTCTTATGAATGTTGATTAGTATGTTAAATTCTATTATTTAATTTTTTATATTCTTGGTATAGAAATTGAAAAAAAAAACATTTTTGGAACTAAAAAAAGCTTGTCTCTGCAGAATTATTATTTTAAGTATAAAATTAAATTTTTTCTAATGCTTATAAAATTCTAAAGCAAAAAACGTTACCCTCAAAAAATAGAATCGAAAATTGCGTGTTATTAGCTTATAAATTTATTTGTACATATTTTGAATAGATTAAGTTAAATTAATTGATTTTCAAGGCTAAAATATTCGTTATGGCATGTATTATATTTTAAATCGCATTTTATACGTAACGAAAAAGTTAAGGACATTTTGATATATTTATTATCTTGGCGCTTATAAGATTTCTAACAATTATTGGTCCTTGACTATAACGATTTCTATTAAAACATACAAAAAAAGTCGCTATAATTTTTTTCTGCGTCTTCAGAAATAAAGTCCTATCCGTTTAGCCTTGATCAAATTAAAGTGTAAATTTGAAAGTATAAAATTATATTTTCGAATATCAATTTGTAATATGGTGGTATTATTTAGCACGTAGATAATATTATATTATAACATTATATTCATAATGAATACTATACATACATTTATAATTATGGTTGTAGGTTTTACAATATTAATTTATCCAATTTAAGAAATTCCTATCGATTTTATGTTCCTCGTTTGGTTTTTATGCCTCTCACGTTGCCACTGTTGTTCATCTTAGTATTAATTTTCATGGTTAATAAATAATAGTTAATGTTATTATATTTATTGTTTGAAAAATAGAATGAAATAAGTAAGAAATCGTGATTGTAGAAAAGTTTGTAACTCTTTCCCACACACACATACAAACAAATGTAGTTGAGCCACTGATTATATATCTATTGTATTAAGATACAACAAATAATGCCAATCATATAGTTTATTATTATTATTAATAATATATTGTTGTTACTATTAAATTATATACTTTATTGTTAATTGGACACGTGTCCATAATATTTAACAATAAATACATAAAATCATGTCATCCATAAGCATAAAAAATTCCTATTGATGTTATGATAGCCAATTGGTATTTTTATTTAAATATTATCAGTACAGTTTTAGTAAGTTATTATAATATATAATTCGCATGCAGTGATTCCAGTAATGTATGTTTTTATACATAGAATATTTTAAGATAGAAATCAAATAGGGACTTTATCTTATTTTTTTTGCCTTCCAATTCACTTTTTTTTTTTTAATGTCCGATAAGTAGTATTTTTCTTTATAATAAACTCATCTTGATATTATTATAAATATAACGACATAGATACTATTAGCCTAGCCAGGTATCGATTTACACTGGGCGATGACTGACTGCCAGACACACAAAGACGGTAATTGGTTTACCTATTGTTTTACATACGAAAAAGCACTGGCAAAAATATTGCAAGGGACTTTTTCCTGCAGGTGACTTATTTCTAGACATCTTTAAATCACTCTCTACTTTTTCCCCGACCAAGTTTACGGTGAAAGAATTTTCATATTGCCCACGCCAAGAAACCGAAGGCAGTTTGCTGCATGGAACCCTAATACTATTATAGTACAACAATAATCTTTGGAACTCATCGTTCATTTTAATCGTTTCAAAAAAAAAAACTATTTATATTCACACAAATCGGTGGTTACACTGTAGTTTTTCATACATAAAATTATTTTGTTTATTCAATTCGTTATTTTCGCTGATTGGTCCTAGTTGCTTTCGAATGATATTATAATATGCTCATTGATCACCTCGGAGTCCTTGGATGGCTTTATATTATAAACAACGCATTCATTTACAATATTTACAAACGAAAATAATTATTATTATTGCCCACCATGGCCTATTTTATATTATGTCTTCGACTATGACGTCTGACGCATCTTATATACCTACGTAGGTATAATATAAAAATATTCATCACTGGTGATGTTATCGACTAAAATTTTGATGTTTTTTATTTACTACGTCTCTATATTGAACTGTACCTATAATAGTCGATTAGACTTCGAGTGTTCAGGGCAAATTGTTTACGACGTATACAATACATATACTGCGTTTTAGAAAAATGATTTTTTTTCTTGTTCCCATAATATTTATGCATAATTTATAGTGCATTCGCTGTGCATATTATTAATACATAATTTTATATTTGTATTATTTTATGTATAATCTATTAAATTATTAAAAAATTAATAATATAATTTTTAATAAAATATAGACTAACAAGTAACAAGTTCAACAATTGTATAGTTTCTTTAACTACAATTAACATACTAGACACTGACTACGCATTAGTATTATATCGATAATTTTAATAATTTCAAATATTATTAAGTAGTAGAAGCTTACAACAATAATATTCCCAGTATTCCAATACTTTATGTTACTTGTAAATTGTTATACACAAATTGTATTGTTAAAAATATAAAAAAGAAACGGGAATTTATTTTAATTCGTTTGAATTCAAGTCACAAAATTATTTTTAGCTGACAAGACAAAGTTTGAGTTTACTTCTGGCCAATATATACTTGTACTACCATTTCAAAAACAAACATTTCATTTTGCAGGTTATTATTAATGATTAAAGTATTAGTATAATACTTTTGTAAATCATACTTTATTGCATATTATAATTTCAAATCAACCGAGAGCTGATTAAAACTATTTGCTCAGTGTTAGTTTCAGGTTTATTTCTCTGGAGAAATAAAGTTTTTGTTTTAATGATGACTGCGTTTCATGAACTGAACTAAAATAAATAAGATTAAATTGTATAAACAAATGTTTATATATATATATAAATATTATAAACGATATATTCAAGTCAATCAATTTACTTTTTATTGATATTTTATACTATAATCTTCGTAAAAAATCTTAAACTAATTCATCTTAACACACAAGTCATAATGTTGCTATTCTTATAAATGTACTCTTAAGACTTAAAAGATCTACGAACTAAAATTACAAATAATTTTGGGGCTTACCAGCAAGGTATTTGTATACAAATATTATTATTATGTACTTACTAAAAAATGTTTAATTAGGTATCATTATTATAAAAGCTTAGGTAATAAAAATAGTTTAGAAATTATGATTTTTCAATTATCTTGTATTATTATTATGTTCATAATATTGTTTATATTTATTTTACTGTTGTAATATTTAATAATAATTATAACTTTCTATCTCCAACTCAAGCTGCAAAGCTCAAAGGAGGTAAGTCAATCAAAATTGTAACTTAATAATATTCCATTTTGTAATATTATGTGTTGATTTTATTAAAAAAAATATAAATATATTATAAACACTAGCTAGCACAATTAATACAAATGTTTTCATGAAACAGAAATCGATAAATCCCCACCAATAAAATTAGAGTATATCATTAAGGTGATTTAGGCAATATCTGAAAAATTTAATACTGGTTCTATATAGGTACTAAATACAAATTTGTTGACAAACACATGTAGGTTTCCAGTGTCTTCTTAAAACGATAAAACCTATCATTTAGATAAAATATATTTTTTTGTACTTTTATTGTCGTCATGAATAATATGTAATCGATTTATTCAACAGTTGAGTTGATTCGTTTTTTGTGTATACCACACATATATTTAATAATGTAGTGTACATAATGATATACTTCGTTATTCATATGATGATACCTAATAGAATTTATTAGTTGTAATTGTCTTTTTTACTGTCCACATTTGGCTAACAAAATACGTTTACAAAAGTACTGATTGCGAAATATGTTTGTTGCTTTTATTGGTTTCAGGTTAAGTTATTACAGCTTTTCGATTTGCGGACTTGACTAACAGGTGCCGTGTCCACTTTTTGGGGGGAATAAAAGAACGATCTTATATTATTTATTTAAAATTGTGTAATAATAATAATATTAATAACACAAAATAATATTCTGAAATATCGGATCCCTCGAAACCTTGTACGAAATACAATACACACATTAAATAATAATATTGTTAAAAATTTGATTTTCAAAGATTTTATATTTACTGTAATATGTTTTCCAGAGAGGAAGTTAAAGTTATTGTGTACGGTCAAGGAGTGGAAACGTTTTACGCAGATATGAGTTCGCTAACGCAGTCGCCGACAACGCCGACATCGTCTATGCAGGTGCGTATACAGTTTGAAATTACGATAAACAAGCGTAACATTTATACAAATACGTACATTCAATTCAGCGATGAATGACGTACCTCCACCGCCGCCCGGATGCGGTCTTATAAATACGACCGTTTGACTCGCCATGTAACATAGTCGTTTTTTCCGCCGCGTACCTACCTAGATATACCCTAAGTGCTAATACCCTCCCGATAAAATATGCCTATGTTGTATAACAACAACAACCGTCCATTGGTTTTTTGGTCGATGCTCATTTGCAGCGGCCTCTTAGCTAAAATGACAATAGCTAAACCAGCCGAGGTGTGCAATGTTTTTATTTTTTTTTATTTTGATATCTATTTGTTGGTTGTGTAATAAAAAAAAAAAAATTGCCTTTGTTTGTAGAAAATTAAAACAAAATTAATGACAGAATGTACCTATTTGTTTTTTTTATAGGCACGTCAGAAGTTTAACGTCGAACGCGTATCACCGGCTTTGGAACTCGGAGAAGGCCCGCACTGGGACTCGTCGACCCGCAGCTTGTATTTTGTCGATCTTCATCAGGGCAAGATCAACAGATACCATCCGGAATCGAATAGTTACTTCAGTGCCAATATAGGTATACAGTAACAATATAATCACAGAAATATTATGCATTCTAAGTTTTTATAAGTAGTAACTTAGTCACTTTCACGCTGTCACCTACATTTTGCATTGGTTATTTTTAACTTTCCGTTTTGCATTTTCGTCAACCAGTATTAAATACATTGTTGACAAAATAATGATGAAAAATATTGTTTAAATTGAATGCATATCAATCTAAACTATTTGTTATTATTAATAATGGAAAATATTTCTTGTCGCGATGAGTAAAAAAATACTTAAACTTTGTCGAATTAAAATCATTACAAAAAACAAAACAACTGCTTTTAACCGCACTAATTTAATTTAGATAATAATTAATAATTATATAATAATTACGAGTAGTTGTATATATTCTTCCTTTATGATTTATGACCTAATACCTATGGCCTGTATAAATTAGTAACTGTAACTGGGTTACTAAAACAACAGTGATTTTCCCGCGATTAAGGATTTGCATGCCGATATATTATTAATTATTATATAATATAATATCGTGTACGGTAGATTATAGGTTCGTGTACACGATAAACCGGCATGTGTCGCCACTCGCCACATTTATGTTATTAAATTTGTATTAATATATTGTTATTGTGTTGGTTTTTGTTGCAGAAGGCTACAAAGATGTGACGCTCATCGTGCCGATCGAGGACAAGGCTGATTTGTTTGTGGTCGGTTTGGGCCCTTCAATCGGCATAGTGCAGTGGGACGGGCGTTCGAATACAACTAGTCAGCCTGAGTACGTGAAACTGATCGACGAGACTCCGGGCAATCGTCTAAACGACGGTAAAGCAGACGCCACTGGTCGACTGTGGGTCGGTGAGTTTAAAACATAAATTGGTGCATTTTAATTTTTAAAATCTATTAGTTATTAGGTAGCCAAGTTTTTGGGTTTCGAGAAAACTATGTTAAAAACGTTATTGCTAAAGAGGTAAATAATAGTGCCTACTCAAAGAACACATTTTTATGATCTACATTTTTACTGTTTTAAAACCGTATAAATAACACTTAAATGCATAAAACATCTGTGTGCACAATGTTTTTTTTGTATTAAAATTCTTAACAGCATACATATTATCAGTGGCGAATTTAGGGGGGGGGGGTGCTTGGGAGCTGAAGCACCCACCGTTCTGCGTATTTTTATTAAAAATTACTAATAATTCCCCGAGTTGCAAATTTTTGGTACGGGTTACCAGAACGCGCGCCCCGCACCGTAAAGTATCAATAGCATCGATCGGCGACCACGCACAAATTGTACATAATAAGTACCTAATTTAGGACTATTATTATTTACAAAATAGCACCCACCATAAAAAAATCCTAGATCTGCCACTGCACATTATAATATAGCTGTTAATTTTGCACACATTTTGATTTGATCCGATGTATATAATCATTTGTTTCTCTTGGCTAATTTAGGAACCATGGGTTCAGAGATACCGGACAACCCGGGTCACTACTACAAGCGTCGTGGTTCACTGTTCTCGATAGAATCTGACGGCACCGTTAACAAACGCTTGTCCAACGTGAGCATCTCCAACGGTATGGCGTGGAGCTCAGACAACAAAGAGTTCTACTTCGTGGACACTTATAAGTTCGCGGTCGAGGCATATGATTTTGATATCGTTACTGGAGACCTAAGTGAGTATCTCGCCACCGAGATCCCTTTTATGTTATTACTTATTATGATTGGATCACGGTAATACCATGTGCGTAATTATGTGTTAATTTTTTTACAAAACGACATCGATCACTGATGTGCAGCCAACGGAAGAGTGATTTTTGACTTAACGGCCAATAAAGTCGCCGGCGATCCGGACGGCATGACCATTGACAAGAACGGAAATCTGTGGGTGGCGTGTTTCAACAGCAATCACGTAAGTATCGTCCGCGCATGTTTTCAAAAAAAAAAAAAAATGTATTTTTATTTTTGTAACTCGCCATTTCCGTGCGTTTATATTATGAACTATTATGTTTAGATCTTGAAAATCGATCCCATCACCGGCACGCTGTTGACAACTGTCCAATTTCCTGCCTATCAGGTCACCTCAGCCGCATTCGGTGGACCTAAATTGGACGAGCTCTACGTGACGACAGCCGGTTATCAGCTAACCGAAGCACAAAAAGCCAAACGTCCATATTCGGGTGCTCTGTTCCGAGTGACCAACACCGGATCTACTGGTTTCGAAGGCGTATCCGCCAAAATACACTTGTGTCCAGAAAATCAACTGCACACGATATAAAGTTTAATAATTATAATAAGTGGTTAAATTTTATTTATTTACCATTGTATCAGGTATTCAGTGTAAATATGTATTACTATTTTATTGTGTATAAATATATTTATATGTATATAATATATATTATTTTTAATTAAGGAAATAATTATTAGGTATATTGATTAACTAAACGCAGCTGTGTGTTATTGCATGCAGATTTTAAGAAATTCTACTTCTTTATTTGTTATTGTTAAGAATTAAAAATATCTGTAATTTTCTATCTGTTTTTCCTTTGAATTAGGGTATTATTTGATCATAAGTGCTATATTACACGCTCAAAAAAATATCGATTTGGAAAATTACTGTATGGGAACATACCACAGATCGCTGGAAAAAATAAAAAAAAATTTTTATGTTAGACATTTATTATTTACTTATGTGATTTCATAAAATTTTAAAATACAGTTGTTTCCAGATAAAATGTATGCATTCATTTTAATGGTTACATTTTTAATTTATATTCGTAGAATGAAATATTTTTAATAAAATTTCCCAAGTTATTTTTACAATTTTTGTAAATAATAAATAATTGTAATCGTATGTTGTAAAGGAAATACAATATATTTTTATGAAATATTTGAAGATAAATATATGTGTAATTTTGTTGTTGAATACGTTATACTTACACCGAGTTGAGTATGCCGATATTATAATAATAAATAACACTGATTTATAATATACGTAAACGTATATACGATATATTATATATGCATTTAATTAATCGATAAATTAATGAAAAATATGTTTATTAATAATTGCATTTAAGTAATTGAATACCTTTCATTAAATAATTTAATGGCATAAAATAAAAGTATCCTATTAGATATACTAATATAATATATTAGTATATATTATACTCATTATAACTGACGTATAAACTTACTTAATTAATATAATAATATAATATAATTATAAACAACGTTGTACGATGTTATATTGATAATGTTCGTAATAACTAAAAGGGAGGTCAGCGTAGCTCTATAACCCATTATATTATAATATGTAGGTATCGGTTTTGTTTAATTGTTCTGTTCACACTTAAAACCGTCCTGTAAACCTATAATGGGCTATATTATAATATATAACGTTATACCTACATATCAATTGTATTATACCTATTATTTGTACTGTTGAAATAAAAAATTGAATTAAAAATAATCCAACGACCCCCCATTAAGTACCTAGCTGCGTCTGTGACAGGTGGTGATAGATATACTAGTTAGGTACCTACCTATAAGTTTAATAGGTATCTACTGCAATTAAACATGTAATCTATTTGTACACAATATCATATTATAGGTACGTACTGTGTATGTTTTTTTTTTTTTTTTTTTGTTAGGTATTCGTTCACTTGTACCTCCATGCATACGGAATACGAGTAATTGGATCAATATTTTATATTATACGCACAGTTGATCGATGTAACAAAAGTAAACATGCAAATATAATGGGTAGCTAGGTAATAGGAAGTCATTAATGTATTACAATTTATCGGTACGTATGTTTGTTTTTGTATAGTCATATAATTGATATGAAATAATATCGTTGATGTCCCTAAACGCCGGCGAAACATTATCGCCCCCGAAGTATTGAACGACTGCTAGAATCGAAAAAAAAAAATTGAACACCAAAACGTGTACCCCTTATAAACGAATCCTAGACCCTAGCAATCCTACAGTGTATTATAATATTTTAATGACCGAAATCTCTGTCCCGTGATTTCGTCGTCATGTTGTTCATTTTCGTCGGCGACGGTGGTCAATAGCAGCATGACAGCTGTGACATCGTTTGTTTATATTATTTATTACCACTAAGATTTCCGCGTATAAATATTCATATATTTTTTTTTCAACAGTCGCCGTACGAAAAAGCGCAATGTTCTCGTTTCGATTAACGTTTTTCGTTCACTGCTATTACTACAATATTTGTTTATACTACCATCTGTTAGTGCTGCCCGTTCGTTCATTCGACGGACCGAGTAAGATAATGAACGAAAAAGTGCGATTACGCGATCCAACACTAAATACGAACCGAAATGATATAGTTCCTTTTTTTTTTTGTTTTGTTTTTCGCATGTTATGTAGACCGGCACTGCGACGGGGCAACTGGACGAATATAAAATCAATTGCTTGCACAAGTATACTCAGAAAAAGCTGAACGAGTACGCGTTGGCTCAGTGGAATTATCACGTAAACAAAACCGAAGTAACGGAGAACGAGGCCGTAAGTCTTATCTGCGTAAAGTATTTAAGCTCTTATATATATATACCTATTAGTATTTCAATTTTCGTGTTGGTAATCAGACAGTGAAAAGGATAGGATGTCAGCTCACTGTTTATTTTTTCTCTCTCTCCAAGCGCAACATATACAAAACGCATTTACGCAGAATCAATTTTTTATGTTTTTGAATAATCTAAGAGTAAAATCACCCAAACAAAAACGATAGATAATAATATCTTTGAGGGCATGACAAATCGATTTGTCTAAATATTGCCTCAAAAAAACTTAAACATCGTTTAAAATTTAAATTTACAACATTTTTTTTTCTAAAGTAGAATACAAAATAAAATAACAATAAAGTATAAAACTGATACGCATAGCCTCAAAAATATTATCCTCTATAGTTTTTGTAAATATAGGTAGATTTTATTCTAAGATTACTCAAAAATTATAAAAAAAATGATTTTAAGTGAAAGAGTTTCATCTATGTTTCACGTGGGTCTGAGTTAAAAAAGAAATATTGCGCTGACATCCACTTAATAGACTTGGGATTTATCTGGATTGCTGTTGAAATTAATTTTTTTTGTTTTTGTCCAGGAGTAGGTAAATTTAGACACGATACACATGTAACTATAATAGTTAAAATAAAACATGCATATGTTGATTATACCTATCCATTCCCTCAAGGTCACAATCTTTCCTCAGTGTAGATTTACCATAGGTACCTACATAAATATTGTGACTTGTACTAGTACATGGAAGGTAAATAAATTGTGTGACATTGGAGTATTGGACTGTTTAAAATGTTTGCTTCCAATGCTTCCGCATTTAAATTCTGAAGTGCACTTCTCCCATGTCGGGAGAGAGTTAACGGGATCTCCGATAAAATATTTACCCCATATTATTTACGTTTTAACAAAAAACAATAACAATTATAGAAGGGCAGTGATATTGTTTTGTATATTTTGTAAAAATGACTATAAATCAATTGGTCGGTGTTCGAAAACTTCAAGTAAAAAAAAAAAAAAAAAATTAAACTGAGAAAATTGAGTTTAAATAACAGTCATACGTTAACTTACTAACTACAAATTTGGTTCCTAACTTTTCGATAAAATAAATTATTCATAAAGAAATTAATTAAAATCAAATGATTGTACGGAACTTGAATAGACATTGGATCATGACTCATAAGTATTCATGACGAGTGTTTAAATACAAATAGAACCATTTAAACTTTTAACTAATAATATGATATAGAACTATTACATTGTTGCAACTTTCAGGGTAATTCAAAGTTCTACAATATTCGACGACTTTTAATTAAATCTTGTATTTTATGAATAATTTTCCGTTAGATACCTTTTAAAATTAAACGCTACTTTTATTGAATTTGTAATATTTATTTACATCGTGTAATAATTGTACGTTATCTAATGTACTAATCGTGCCTATGTAATTGTGTAATTTATTTCTGTTTACGTATTTTTGTTCTGTTTTCATAGTCGTATATATCAGAAACAAAGGTTTTTAATAAAATCAGTTTAACACACGTTAGCGCACCCTTGTGGATTTTAAATTATTGTCTTAAATAATAATAATGTTCAGAATTATATAATACTTTCATCTATGTTATGTTTCTTTTTCTTTTTTTAATTTGAGAACCCTTAAAAATGTATTTTCAACATGATGTGCAAAGTAGTATAAAACCCGTATATAATTCTTCCCCTCATTTGACGTCAAGTTAAATTATTAATACTTTACAAACGTTCGAAAACACAGAAACAAATAAAATTCTTCCGCTTCCTGGTCGTATTTCCTGTTCTCATTATCCAGCTGTATATTTTAATTCTTATTATAAGACATGCGATAAAAATAATTAAAGAGATAAACAGCGACTGTACTATACTATTATGTATAGTATTAGTTATTAATGAAATTGTGCCTGCTCGTAACAGATTATTTCATCAAACCACAAGTATTCTCTTATAATATTTTCGATTAAATCATGATCTTTGTCAATACTAAATATTAATTGGATGTATTTTGTATACATACCTATTGTGTTATCATAATGTCTGCCGTACATAACAATTATTATTTATCATATAATTATTCGAGTTTTTGAAAACAATATAATATTTATCCATTTGTTCGCTTTTTTAAGCACACGAAACTCACGAATAATTTAAAATATAAGAAATGACAAAATAAAACGTTTAGGTATTTGTTTTTACATTACAAAGGTTAGAATATCACGAGAATTGGCCTAAAATAAATATTGAAATTTATGATAATATTATACACTTATTCAAAATAAGTTTTCGAAAGTTGTTATTATTATTTTTATTTTTAGTTCATCGCCTATTCATACTTATTAGTTGTCGATCACATATTGACTGTTCGAGGTTGTTGAAATACTCATAGAATTATTCGAGCGATATAAGTAAACGGAGTTCTATTATTTAACGAAAATAAGGAATTTGAGATACCTACGCAATACACAGTTGAACACAATTTAGTTTGCCTATACTCAATCTTTTGCGGCAGAGATGTATATTAATATGATTTTTATTATAATAGATTGCTGATTTTTTAAACCATCGGTTATTCATTAACTTCTAATATATTCGTTTCTGTGTGAAGAACGAAATATTTACATATTGTGTGTCATTTTTCAAATAGATATTTAATGAACTTCGCAAACAATTAAATTTAATGTTTTATACTTTTATACGAACACGAAGTTATAAACTTATATATATGTAAGTCGTAATGGTGCACATGAAAATAAGATTCTTACACAGACCATATTTCACCAGAAATACCAAAGTCATTAAACTTCTGTGAAAAATAGCATTATGATTTCGTTGTAATATCTATATGTTTTTAAAATTACGGTTGTAGGGTATTTTATTGTTATTATTAAAAGTATATATTTTATTATTTATTACATATTATATATTTTATAAGTACAGATATCGCAGTATATCACATGGTCATTTATTTTATGTCTATTTATCAATAGATACTACTTATAAGTAGGTAATAGGTATTTTTTTTTCTAGTTACCAATCTATATTTACACCACTACAGGAAAAAATCAAAAAATAATCACTTCTGCTGAGTATCTGCTACCTACTACCCCGTATTCTGTATAAAGCTTTCAGTACATCAAGTAGCTCTATCATAAAAGTTTTGATCACTTCGCTATCCCAAATATATCTACTAAAAGTAAAAAAAAAAAACAGCATCGTGGCAAAATCAATAGCTTCTGTTGTTTTCCGTTCAGAATTTGTTCATACATACAAGGTATTCATATTATAATATAGCCCCAACACACGATGGTTAAATTATTTTATATATACCAAAGAGATCGATATTTTTATCTGGCATATAAGTTATATAAAACTCTATAGTATAGTAATAGCACGAAAATTAAACTATCTACATTTATCGGAAAATTGTAAACATAAAAATTAAATTACTATTTACCAGTAATAAGTACCTAACCTAACCTAGTAGCTTGTAATATTTATTAAAATACGTTTTTTATGTTTAAAATACACACTGAATGTACAATATTGTATATACACACATTTTTTGTAATATTTAATGAAAAAAATAAAACTGTTTGTAAATGCGCACAATCTGTTAGCTTGTAATATAAAATTATATATTTTTTTGTAATATTATTGTAACGATTGTTTATTTTGTAGTTGAGATCTTCCACTCGATTGTTCTTATATCAAAAACTACTTTTAACATCTGCCGAAAATATGTCTGTAACTTTAGGCATAAACTACAAAGACCTGTTGCCATCAATGTATTTTATGGAAGACCGCGGAATTTGTCAGCTGAACGTAGACGAGTATAAAAGAGTATGTCCATTTATCTTCTATAATTACATACAAGAGTCCCACAAAGATTCACCAATTTAAAATGGCTTAGTTTTTTAATTTACATTATGCCGTCACCTAAAAAAAAAAAAACCCCATTAATCATTGAGGGTAACGTCGTGTGTGTAAAGATCCACTGAAGTGTCGCAATATTATATTTCGTATTCTAATTGATTGTAGACTATAATGCTGAAGAGGAAACTAATAACAACGATTAACGAACTAACAGTTTGCGAATACCGGAAGACTAATCATCCGTGTGACATAAAAGCGAACGGTAACGATTGCAGTGTTGTTTTAAATCAAGTTTAATTACACAAAAGCACTAAACATAAAATATTATGTGAACAGTTTTTGTATTCACTGTGGTGGTTATTCGATGCGGTTTTTAAAATGTATATTTTTATACTATAATGATATTCAGTGCTGCATTTGTGGTACTAAACTTTGAGATTTCCAGGGTGGATGTTTAACTTTCTTATTCGGAAGTACTGCGGTCCGTAACATATAATGTAGATATATTACGAGTAGGTATATATATTATACGTATTATACGATTAACTGAAACCATATTATATTAAATAACTATATACCTATCTTGGTCCTAAACTTGCTCTGGTGTTTTGAATTTCTTGTTAATTATTAGCAACGGAACTTTAATCATTCACGTGGATAATTTTGTAGAGAAACCATCATTAGACTTGTACCAACTCATTCTGATCCTAAGGTTTCTTTGAATATTTTAAATTAAGACAACATTATTATGATTTATGGTCAAAAACGTTATTTAATCACTGCACATAACATAATAATTTAATTTTTAAACATATATAAATATATATATATATAATTATATATATATACATTTATATAATATGAATTTCAACTTAATACATGTTTCAATAACCTAAATTGAACACACAGTCATATAGGCGATAAGAAGTTGGATAAAAAAAACCGATCATGCAATATATACGATTATACAACAGATCAATACTATCCATCTATTAATTTTGTTGTAATAAATTTTTAGAAATAAATGTCATTATGGTTAAATCATCAGATGCAGTAGAGTTAAAATATTATTGGAAAGCTTGGCACAATCATACCAGCTTCGCAGTGAAAAATATATATATGAAGTATATTGAAATGTTGAACTATATGGCCCATCTAAATAGTAAATTATATTGAAACAAAAAACACAATAGCTTAATATTTGAATATTTACATTGAATTTTATCAATGTGTACCATTACACATTTTTATGATTGTGTAAAAAAATTATTACTATTAACAACAATAGTATTATAAAGACCAATGTTATTATACTATGTTTAAATTAATTAATTGTAACAAATTTTTATTCATTAAGATTATTTTACATTTAAAGATTTTTCTAACGAAGTTGATTACTATATGGAACCATACTTATACAACCAAAGTCAATTGAACACCGATCAGATGTACGAAGGTATAAGACCACTGTATTTGCACATTTATACGCACGTTCGTAAAATTCTCAGGAAAAAATTTGGAACAGCTACTGTATCTGCCAATGGTCCAATCCCCGTCCATTTATTGGGTAAGTTTTAGAAAAGACTATAAAGTGCACTCAATATCTTTGAAGTCATAAAAGAAAACCGATCAGTACCGATATTTTTCTTTCCCCAACTGATTACAGAGGGGGTGAGTGATGCTTGAATAAGTAGTAAGCACTTTCTTAAGAACTCCTCGAATCCGACACTTACGAAAAAACTATGGATCAGTATCGCGCTAATCGCGTTATTAACTGATGTTAATTTTATTTGAAAGACATTATATTTATAAGTGTTACAGAAAATTCGTTTTTACTGATTTTTTGTGACGGTTACTTTACTGATTACTCATATGTAAAACATATTTTCTAGCCTATTATACACTAAAATATATGCACTACATAGGAGATGTATAAGTGCATTGTAAATCAATATAATTTGTCATGATACCTATATCTTGAAATGTTATACAATATTAAAATATATGTACTTTTTTAGATTCTGAACAGAGCTATAGTTTCAATGATTTTACAATGACATATTGACGTATGTATTATTTTCTGTATGCCATCGCATTTTGAGATTGTACAAAAACTACGATTTTTAACTTCGGGAGTGGTTTTTGGTAACAAATTTGATTTAATTGTAATTCTGGGGGGGTTACAAATCTATGATAGATATACCATTTGGTAAAAATATTTAATTTTAATTTAATTATCAGATTTTATTTGAATAGTATGTTAAAAGTATCCATTAAAACGCTTAATTTGTTGATTATTTAATACCTATTTCTTCGAAATTACTTATATTTTTATGTTATTCACTTTTGTATTCGATTTTTTGGAAAAACAGCTGATAAAAAAAAAACGAAATCGCTAAAATATGTAAGCCTTTAAATTTATGCATTTATTTATTTATTTTAGATTCTGAACTAAATGATTAATGTATTGATTGTATAATGATGTGTATTTTTTTTTTGTGTTTGTGTACAGCATAACTTGTCAAAATAATGCTTCAATTTCAATCTTTAGAGGTAGTTTCCGATAACAAAGTGAATATCCTTGGTGCATTATTGAAGTAAAAAGTAAACATTTTCCAGTAGTTTTCAAAAAAATCGATTTTTTTATATAGGTAGTTATAACTTTATAAGTTTATAACTCAAAAACAAATCACTGTAAAAGGTGCTTAAAATGTTCATCAAATATTTATATTAGTGTTATCTATAATATACAGTTAAAGTTTTTTTGAGCTATTTATAGACACCTGAAATTTTCGATTTTTCTAAGTATTACGAAAATACGTAAACTCATTTTGTTTTCCAATTGGTCATTTTTTTTATAATATAATTGTAAAAAATATAGGTATATACTATATTCATAAGAATGAAATTTTAATAGTGTATTTTATGAAAATAGTTGTTGAAAATTAATTTCTATTATAAGTATACTGCATGTTGAAAGCGCTAAGACTTATAAAGTTTCTAATATTTATGTATCAAGGGGTAGTCGTAAGTCGTAATAATAATCATTTCAATAAATTATACACTCATCTACATACCAGTCATAAGTTTGAGTTTTATATAACAAAATTACGACGTGTTGATTAATCACATTTTTGGTTTCTTATATTACTTATATAGTAAGTAAATGTGCAGCGTAGTTACTATATTATAGTCAGCTATATAATTTTCAAACCCATATAATATAATACACAATATATTCATCAGTAGACCTATAGTAAAATATAATTGAAACCCAGAGTAGAATGTTTTAAATAACTATAAAGTACCTTAAAATATTTATTTAAAAAATAATATTATGTTTTTAACGGAAAATTTCTCTTTTGACATACTTTAATTTTTATTACATACAATTAAAATCTGGAATACAATTTCAACAATAATTGTTGAAATTTAATTAGTGCAACTGAGGTATAATATCTACAGTGTATATAGTTGTATTATTTTTTAAGCCAATTTTAAATAGACCTTTTTTTAAATAAAATCGTCAAAAACTAACTCAAGTATTAATTTAAAATAAATAAATTATAATTTAAATCCATTGCTAACAATAAATTCACAACAAATCGTAGTAATTAATAATAATAAATTATTACTAATAAATCGTATAATACTTTAAGATAACTCACTGATATTCAATGATTATAATTTTTATATTTTCAATTACATTTAAGGTACAGGTATCTATTTACAATTACCATAATTTATTAAATTATCTTTGTAAATAATTAAAATGTATTAATAAATATTTTTTCAAACTATACGAATTAATACAAAATGTTTACAATTTTTTTTTTTAATTTTCTTTAACATTTTTTA
The DNA here is from genome assembly GCA_009835225.1 of Aphis craccivora. Taxonomy (NCBI): domain Eukaryota; kingdom Metazoa; phylum Arthropoda; class Insecta; order Hemiptera; family Aphididae; genus Aphis; species Aphis craccivora. The sequence goes on along the minus strand of VUJU01001302.1, from coordinate 29,373 downwards.
TTAGTATTACTTTTTTTTATACATACGTATATTATATGATATTTATAATATTATGATTTAATTGGACTAAACTCCTATATTATTAAATAGATTTTCTTATAATTCTTGTATACTTTAATAAAATATATAATTTATATAGTTTAATATAATATATTTATACTATTTTGTTTTAAATAATAATTACTGATTTTTACATGATTAAATCATCAAGTTTTATTTGTATTCGGACTTATTCTTAAGTTAAGAGGTTTTAGCGTTTTTTAAAAAAAAAAAAAATGTTTGATCGCTAAATTATCAGGTTCGGTATTGGGTCAACCATGGACAAAATTGATACAATTTATAGTTCAAGAACTTGGTATACACGAAAATAGCAAAACAAATTCGAAGGTATTAATATTTATTTGATTTGAACAATAAATGGAGTATATTATATTATTAACTACATTTAAGTGAACTATTGCAGACTCCAAAGCGAATGTTTGATCAAACTAATAGATTCTTTGTATCAATTGGTATGGGATGTGTGCCCAAAAGGGTTTGGTCTCATTCAGTATTTATTGAAAATAAACATTTTTCTAATACAGTACCATCATCATGGGATATGTACGCAAATAACGATTACAGGTGAGATTTTAATAAATACCTTTTATTAGTAACTATTTATAATTTTAACTTTTAGACATCTATAATATAAAACTTATTAAATCGATTTATTTTTGTAAAATACTATTTAAAATGAAACGTTGAAATTGAACAAATTTATTTTCACTTTTGGATTTTTCATATACAGTATACATTTTCCATGAATAGGGAACCTTTTATATATATAGTTTACACACGTGACAGTGTTTATTAAAACTCAGCCAGCATTTTTCAGGATAAAAATGGATTTTCAAGACACGGTCGACGACGTGTACACCATGCACAAACAACTTGGTTTAGTGCATTATTTCGTGGCCTACAAAAAACAGCCAATCGCATATCAACATACTTCCAACCCAGGTGATGATAAATGATAATTTATTGTTACAAAATTATGCATATTAATATTAGACATGGTAAATGTGTAAATCTATCATAACCTAACTTGGTAGTTGTCTGGGAATATTATGGTATACTGATTTAATATACTTTAGTATACTCGTCTACGAAAATAAGGGGAGGGAAAAAGGAGTAAACTTTCAGTCTCATTTCAAGAAAAAAAAACCGAGTAAGTGGGTACCGCTCTGCTGTACTTTAGGAGACGTGTGGATCACTATTATATATTATAGGAGTGTTAAATTTGAATCAAATTATATAGTTATCATTGTGTTCAAAAAACGATTCTGAACGAAGATGATTTGTCAGCCTATATGATATAATTTCCAGTGGTTAGTAAAAAAGGTTGTTTATGTTTTAATGGCCTGAATTCACCAAAATTTAAGTTCTTTTATAATTATTGTAAGCTAAACTTATGAAAAATCTTGTATTAAATTTTCAACTCTTAGCTATTTATGCAAAATTTTTTATGAATTATACCTACAAAATAATTTGCAAATATTCATGATTTTGACGAAATTTTGTCGATATTTGAACTTCAAATGCTAATAAAAAAAATTGTAATCACTATAAGAATAACTTATTAGGAATTTTGTATTAAATTTTCAAGTATTTTGACTGGGCCAAAAAAAATTTATTGACACTTCAAAAACAATTTTTGGAAAAATTAAAAATTTCGGTTGTCTATAAATAGCTCAAAAAAAGTCAAAATATTTTGAAAATTAAATCACGTAAAGGAAATGCCAATCTAAATTGCTGATGAAATTTTCAAGTATCTACCACTTATACTTTTTGAATAATAACAAATATTTAAAATCGTTTTAGGATTATCGTTATATAGTTACGCTATTTCGTAAACATTTAAAATTCAAACGCACTTAAAATTTTTCGTATAATGATGCTTCGAGTTTTCTCTATAGCTACTTAAAGGAAAATTTATGGAAAACTTAGTATTGTATTTTTAATCCTTAGTTAAAAACACAAAAAATTTTATGTTTTTTCAACTTCACAATTACTTGCAAATTTTCGCAATTTCGACATATAAGGTAAAAATTTGAACTATAAATACTAAATACTACTAAACTATAAAACTATATAGTATAAACGCTTCTAAAAAAATTGTGACTATAACGATTTTTGATTTTTTTTTAATTACAATAAAAACAACTCATGACGAACCTTGTATTAAATTTTCAGTTTTTTTGCCAATCCAAAATTTTTTTATCGACACTTCAAAAAAAATTTCTCAGAAAAATCGGAAATTTGAGTAGTCTTTAAATAACTCAAAAAATGTTTTGAAAATTCTGTATATTTATAACACTAATATAAACATTAGGTGAAAATTTCAAGAATTTACAATAATTAGTTTTTGAATAAAAAAATCGATTTGGTCGAAAACTGGTTTTGCGTAAAAATTCCCGTTTTTCCGTCATTTTTTTTTTGTTTTTCTGGATGTTTTTGAAAACTGTTGGAGTATGTTTACTTTTGTCCTTTATAATGCACCAAGGATATTCATTTTTCCATCGGAAACCATCTCCGAAGTTTGAAATTGAAGCATTATTTCGTCTAGTAAAGTTATGCTGTACACAAACACAAAAAAAAAAACACACATCATTGTAAAATCAATACATTCATCACTTCGTTCAGAATCTAAAAGAGCGATTGAAAATGTAATTATATTATTTAACATCGTTCATTGATCAGTATTAAAAATATTTCCATGATGTGAAGGTGTTCAATATTTTGACTAGAAAAAATAGTTATTTTCTATGAACTGTTTGTTTGAACGATGGTAAAATCTAGATGTTATTTTAAAATCGAATTATTGTAAAAAAAAATAAATAGGTAACTAATAACAGTAATAACCAACGATAATAATTATCTACAGACTATACGATACAGAACTGAAATAATATAAACATCATATTATAATATTATCAGTTATGTGAGATCTTAAATTTTAAGATATTTTAAAATTATAATCTTGTCTATTCTTATTACTAGGAACTTACCACTGTACCATCGAAATAACATAACATCATAGTTATAGACAATAACAAGTAATAACTATAAAGTTTATTTAATTTTCTCTGATATACTATGTACAATAACAGATTCTATGAATATATAATTATGCGAATATCTTGTGACTTCTGAGATATCTTTGTCAATCATAAATCATAATTTATATAAGTATAGTAATTGAAGTTCACATCAAAATTCTATTCATTTATAACAACTGCTATGTTTTAATTTTGCTGATTCTCATGAATATTTTTTTGGTGACGTGAAGCTAACTAATTTAATTATAGTACAATATATTAGGTGATCAAGCTAAAGAAGATTTTATTTGTCGGTATTTTATAATAAGTAGACTGTGATAAGTTTTTTCACGTTTGTAATTAATTTGATGCTAACCCAAACACTACCACTATTATAAAATTATAACAATACACGTCTTGTAAAATGAAAAAAAAATGAAATTTGATTTTCGTTTGGGTGACACACAGCGTTCGTGTATGGCGTGATTAATGCCCTAACATTGTCCGTACGGTATCAAGACTTCATTGGCAGGTATAACGATAGCGCAAGCAGTCGGCAAATCTATCTGTTGCGGTTGGCCATGGAAAAGGTCACCGTCCTGCCGTTCGCTTACGCGGCCGACGTTTGGCAATCGGACACAGTCACCCAAGCGCCAAAGCGTATGAACAGTCTCTGGTGGAGCAAAAGGTACCTTTTTGCCTTGTATACACACAATAACGTGGCCAGAAATTTTAAAAGGGAAGGGATGTTAATATGTTATAAATGGGTATAGTTTTCTACAGTTCAGCCTCTGATCTGGAATTCATATTTACATTCCGTATGATGATTCCTCGAATCGAGTCAGATATAACAGCAGTTAGTTGATGTTGGATATTCATATTGTAACTTATTTACTCATGTTTTATTTATAACTAACGATATTTATTAAGTACAACGTAGGATGAGATGACCATTTACGTTCAAATGTAGGTAAATCAGTAGTGTAATGACCACACAAACAAATTTTATTTCAAATATTAATAAAATGTTTAAGCAAATATAAGTTTACACGTTTTTATAAAGCTAAATACATAAAAATATCAATACAAATAATGATAAAATCTACTTCATGGTAAACAGTCCATTGTTTAAAATGTAAAACGTGAACATTTTTTACGGAGGGATAAGGTTTTAGATTGCCGAACGCAATGGCACTTTGTACCACTATCACGTCATATAAGTTTACATAGTATAAAGTATATACTATATGTATTATATACATACAAATAATGTTTAACATTTTAAAATGTAAAATAAAAAATATTTTTGACATTAACACGTCATGGTAAATAATATGGAGTTGATATAATAATGTTATTTATCGCAAATACATTTTTCAACTTTAAATTTAAAAACTACAAGTATAATAAATGCAATTTAAAAATTCGATATTTTTAATTTTTTTTTTTCGAGATGGTTGCATATAGATTTAATATTTTTTTCTCATCGATCTTAGATTTTCGTCTTTTATAGAGTCTATCGCCACATTCATCTAATTGTATCGCCAGTAAAACTGTCCTAAAACTTGACAAGTTGTACCAACTAGTTCGTTGAAAGCACTACTTATTTCACTTTTCACTAAAATTGTGAGTCCGATGAGATTTTGGCATTGTTTAGTATCTTACATTTTAAATATAAGGAAGATACTATGTATAATTGTTATTCCCACTAATATAAGTTTTGTCAACGTATGAAATAAAAGGCAATAACTCATTAGAAAATACCGTTTATATATGTATGTCTTACTTCGTTCAAAATTTCGTTGATTAGTAAAAATATCAATGAAGTGATTATTTTATTATCTTTAGATATACGTTCATTTTCTTTGTTCCATTGCTGAATTATAACCATACAACCTGGCATAAATTAGAGAAACCATAGATCTGTGCTCCACAAAAAAAAATCTATTAAAATCTGTAAAAAATTATTACATTTATTATTCCTAACTCGAAATGTATTAGGTAATCATCGCTCTGGCTTGAGTAGAGTTTTATTTCGAATATATGGTATAACGACATTTAATAGCATTTCTTGATAAATATTTTCTAATTTTTCTAGAAGAAAAACAAATATACATGTTTGTAAATTTCCTTCAAATTCTACTCATATGACAAACAATTGAACAAATATACTACAATATTTAAATATTAAGTGTGCCATTCATAAACCGTTGACTTGTTGAAGATAAGTCAGAAAGAATTCCAGTTATAATAAAAATCAAAATTCGATGTTCATTTTCGTTGTCATAAATTAAAAAATCAGTTACTCACCAGAATTACCCAATTTTGATCAAACTGTATCCTTATTAAACATTAATAGATATACCTGTAAAATATTTCTCTATAGAAATAAGTTACCTATTTTACTATTTCCTTACATTAATGTGCGATTAATAAAAGAATCTGGTTTGTACTTCGTTTATTGTTAATTGCATTCTATTTTTTATCGCTCTTAGTATTGTTAACGGCATATACTGTTCTATCACACAATATTGTTTTTATTTCTTATTATTTACTTGGTAATTGCGTTCTACTGAAAAAAAGTAAATATTTGAGTTAAACGAATTGGTTGGAGTAAATGTCTTAACAAGTCACTAACAATAAAATTTTATAAATAAATTATTACCGGTTCTATATTATTTTTGGACGTTTTATCGTTACACGTACTTGCTGAACATTTCCAACGTATATTATATTATTATTCAAATTCTATTTTAATGCGGTATAGTCAAAATCATTTTTGACGAGTTTTGGTTTCAATTTGATTCTAATTGAAACCATCATAACAATCGCTGTGTTAGTGAAATCAATTTTAACGATGTATGTAAACGCGATAGTTCGATTAAGTCCGGCATTGCATTTAGAAAATATTACCTATATTTTGGCAATGTATAATATAATATTTATCAATAAAATAACTATCAATAATAATTGTATTGTTATACATTTTCATTTGTATTAAGAAAGTATTGTACTTTTTTCCATTGTGATATTTCAATTTTTTTATTGAAAAATTTTTTTTCGATCGAGTGCTTGTGAGTAAAATGATTATTGACTACCTAAGTATTTTAACTTTTTTTTCAACCTATACTATTTTTGATTTCATATAATCTGAAACAGAATACTTTTCATTAAAAACATGATATCAAGTATATTAACACATCATTATTATATTTTTTACACTATTTATCATTCAAAGTACCTATAGTAGCTACTAGCTATAGTTCACCACAACTTAAGCGTAGTACCTTTTGACTTTTCACTCGTATTATAATTGTATTATGCATATAAAAAAAAAAATTAAAAAAAATATTGCTTCAATATTTTATAGGTATTCATATTATTAAAAGAATCACTTTGTCGTACACTGATTATATATTTATAGCCTGGGTTTAATGCATTAAAAATTATTAAAACATATAAAGACTCTCAAAAAATAGAAAAAATAACTGCGATAATTTTCTAAATGTTTTATTTAATTATTTAGTAATTTTAATTTCACTACAAATAATCTGAAAATGTTTAATGTATATGTTTTGATGTGTCGACAATGGGTTTGATCGTTTACTTTCGAAGAACATCGCTTTGAGGCTGAAAACATTCTAAACAATCTAAACAAACCGACATTTGTTTTATAATTAAGTTTATGTTAAATTCTACCTCTGTTTGAGTACCAGCACACAACAACTATTAATCACACTATAAATTACCTTTTTTTTTTATTATTATTAAAAAACGTAATTACACTAATGTTTGTACAATAAGTAATTGGTATAATAGTTTGAAATAAAGGAAAATTACAGAGTGGGAAGGTACTCAGTAGTACCACCCAATGAGGGTAATAAAGCACTGCAACTAATTTGTACATATTTAAAATTGTTTACCTAAAAATACATATAATGTATAAATATGTACTAAAAATCAACAAAATAAAAAAAAATCTGTTAAAAATATAAAAATTGTTGTTTTTAAGTTTTCTATTACCTGGTGAATGGAACGCATTTTATACTTGAAAATATTTCTTGGGACTTCGGAAAAATATAATACATTTTGCATTCAACTGAGACCCTAGTAAATAATGTTACATTATTATTTTATAATTTAACATTGGTTACGAAAGCCCTTTTCACACGATAACAATTATCCATGTATTTTTAGCACACTAACTATAGTAGCTAGTTGTAAATATTATTCTTCTTAGCATATTATAGTACCTGAATTAAACTTTATTCACACCACAATAAAGGATACATTAGAAAGTATCTACAATTTTAGAGCAAAACTAAACAATTAAAAAAAGAGACAAATCAAAAAAAAGAGTATCAGTCGTCTGGGACTCATTTTGTTTTTAGGAAGTTGATATTTATGTTGAAAAACAAATATTTAAAATAACATTTATAATTTTATAAATATTGTTAACATTTATAATTGTCAGAAAAATTAGTAATCAATTTTTATTTCATATTCTAAAACAGAGGAATACTAATTATCTTAAAAATTAATTAATTTAATTTTTAACTGAATTTTTATACTCATGAGTAATTAAATATTAAAGTTTTGCTCACCGCATTTCCGTATTTTATAAGATACTTCTCTTTAGCATTTCTCTCCTATTATCAATCTTATCTGAACTATTATTAAATGTACGAGTATATAAATAAAATACAAAAACAATTTCGTTCTTTATTCAAATTAATTACACAACATTAGAAATTTATATACTTATAAAAGTACTAATAGGTTCTTGTTCTTTAAACGAATGATAGATTTTTTCACTAAAAAGTTTTAAAAAAAATAAAAAAATAATATATAGTATTAAAATTTTTTTTTTTCAAAATCACATAACATAAAATTAATATAGGTAGCAGGTTAGGCTTCATCGATCTAATTAAATGTATTACGCACAGACTCAAATACGAAGGCGTTGTTTCGCCTATTTCCAAAGACATGGATAAATGTACGAATCCCAATTATAAACCGTTTGATCCCAGTATGGCGTACGCTGAGATGATTGAGCTACCACACATCAAGTATATACCTACTATAATACTATTATGTATGTCTGTAGGTATGGTATAGTATTATTGTGATAATTTAATTACAACGACGTCTAATTGACAATTATATTATCATTAATACTATAACGTAACGCGATTATACGATACTATATATAATATATTATTTTCAATGTGAATAATTGATTGCTTTGTAAAAACAGAGACTTCTTAGGACCTATAATAGAATTTCAAGTATTCAAAGCGTTGTGTACGATTTGTGGTGAGTACAAATCTAAACGCGTGAGAACCAAACACTTGTACGAATGCAACCTACGTGGATATAAAAAAATAGGAAAAATTATCAAGTATTTAGCTACCGAAATGAAATAAACAATGTACAATATAATATAAATGCATTAATACGATGATTTTTTTTTTTTGTGTCTTAGATCAGTTATGTCGAGAGGCTCTTCTACGAAATGGCAATTTCTATTTGAGACAATAGTTGGACACCAACGGATAGAAATAGAACCGTTGTTGGAATATTTTCAACCCCTTCACAATAATCTTGTTAAAACCAATCAAGAGACCAATGAACACATCGGATGGAAGTAGCTTAGACAAAAAAAAAGTTAGCACTAATAATATATGTTTTATTTAGATATCATCAAATAGAAAATATATGCATTCTTCTTCATAATAATAATATAGTAGGGCTTCAAACCAGTTAAAATCGCAGTTTACATTTACGAAAACTAAAACAAAGTCTATTATTTTATTGAAACGAAATATTTAATGAGAGTTATTATTTTTCGTTCGATTTTCTTTTTCTCTGTATACGACTTTTTAATTAATTTTTATGTACATTATTCTGGTTTAAAAAATGATTATAAATTACAATATAAAAGTGTTATTTAGTTGAAGTCGTTAGTCAATAAAATATTAATATTATATACTTACACAATAAGTAAAAAATATTGATATTTATCATATACTTATGACCAGTATATAATATATAAGCAGAAAAAAAATAGAAAAACCAAAATCAAAAATAAATGAATTGCAATAATAATAATAATTTCGGTTTGAAACCCTGACCTATAAAATAGTCATTATAATAAAAGGTATGTGTATTAATGTTATCAGGAGCAGAGATATGTTGTAGAGAAATAAATACAAATGAAGTGGTGACAAAATGGTTTATTACAATTTACAATATATTTCCGTACATCTCTGTCAGACAAGTAACTGCTTTCTGCATTCTGCTGTTCCGACAGTATTCGCACGATGAATTCAGATCATAATAACAGTGTTGACATTATCAACAATAACTTAGAATACAAATAACACAAGTCACGGCAATGTTATAGTATTATGCTTTTCCTGTAAACAAAATGCGAGGTTATTGTAATAATTTTTTTAACCCGCATTAATATAGTGAAAAAATGTATGTACATAAGACATTTAAAATTATTTCTAAATACCAAAATAATGGTACTCGTCCTATTATATATAATATGCAATAAGTACTTTATCAATTAAAATATTAAATCATTACTTTATTTTCCGATTCGTTTTTATGCTTTATATTTGATTCAAATATTTAATATTATTGATGTTTGGCAACTACAATATTGTAAATATGAGAAGAGGGATTTCCTGTGTATCAATCCTGCAATTATATAGATGGTTATTTTTTTTAAGTAAAATAAATACACGGTAATATATATAATATTATATAGGTAAATATAAATAATAGGAAATATCAATAAGTGCAATGGGAAAAGATAAGTTTTAAAATTGTTTTCTATACCATTTTATCCTTTGGGAATAATTTATTTAAAGCCATTTGCAAATGGTTCCATTGTTTTAAATCCAAAACACCATTTGCTTATTTTCCATCAATGATTATGCCGTTTCTTTTAAAAATCACATTTTTCATCGAACATTTATTTAAAATAAAATATATTAATTAATTGAATGTGTTTTTGTATAATAAATTCTGATTATAACATAACTAATATATTTCAAATGTAGGTAGTCAAATTTTTCTATAATATTTTATCTCTTTAAGTTATTATTTTTCTTACTAATATTTTTGAAAATCGTTACTGTATTATAAAGATCCAAATACATTACAATTTAAGTACTTATTTGAAAAAAAATGCACATTACAATTCTATAATACCGTGTAATACAATACAAATTTATAAAGAGCTATTTCAAAAATATGTGACCTACATTTTTTCTCTCGCGTCATAGTATATTTTTATTTTATCTATATTACTTTCTGTGCAAATTGAATAAATTGTAAATTCATGTTTTCTTATGTGAAATAGAAAAAAAGTATTTTTAAAAAAATATTTGTTTTTATGTTGCTCAAACATCTGAGACGGTCAATTTGTACAGACAGGTAGTAATATGGTTTATCTGTTGGTATAAATTTCTAGATACATGATAAACGTTAATTAGGAATTTTCGTTAAGTATGCTACCTATTTGTATTACGCTGCTATGTAATATGCATTAAGTTTTAAAGTTCAAACGAGAGAAGCTGATGGATGAGCTGACGACGTATACTGCACAATATTGTGTTGTAGTCGGTGGGCGGGTAACGTACGAGGTCAAACGTTGTGAAACACCCTTATAATATTATACACCAGGGGTTTTAAACCTGTGCATCGCGGCTCCCGGGGGCGTCGATGGTTGTTATCAAGTAAGAAGAGTCCGCAGTAAAAAATAAAATGTCGTTTATTTTATTATTATCATCATTATTCGCATGCGAGCTGTTTAAATTGCTTATTCGAAATCGGTAGTGCCGTCGACCCAAAAACCGTTGAAAACCTCTGGTACAGTACTCGCGACGTTTGGACTTTCTGTATTAGAATTAGAAATATGACACGACTGCTTGTTTGCCGGTCTCGACAATGTCCGCGACGACGACGTTTACGGCCGTTGCAAATGCCGGCAATATCAAAAAAAATAACGCAATGGCGTCAATAAATTATGCACGTAGTATAACAAGTAAGTAGGTACCTACCTACTACCCTAATAATATCATATTATTTTATTATTATATCCTCCTCCTCCTCGGCGCTGCAGTGACAGATATTACGCAGAGGACACAAAATTGGATTTTTTCCAAGCCATCCTGAAAATCTATCGGCCCTGCGTTTGTTCTATATAATATTATTATTATACTCTCATCGCGACAAACTGTATAGATAATAGTAATAATAATACATATTAACACAATACGAGAACCAGTCAGACGATGAACACGGACGACGGTCCGTTCGGCGCATGTACCGCGGCCGTATATGTCTGAAAAGTAACGGGTCAATGTAATAATAACTACGTTCCCATATAGTTACCTCTTGTGTGGAATCGGGTATAATCCGTTGAAATGTCGGTACGTAACATAATAATAATGTGTACAGTATGCTATATATGCGCAGTAATAATGTCGACGGAAACTTACAATTTTGCCTTTCTATTGGGTTTTCCGGTCACAATGCACGTAGATCGGTAGGTATAGTGTATGTATAGGCAGTGTAAATAATATGTAATGGCTGTTAGTCTGCGACGGGTGACACACACACACACATAGCTATATGTGTATATAAAATATGATATTGACACGACGATCGACGATTGTTGCCTACAACAATCAATATTGTTAGGCGTGTAAAAAATATTTTAGTAGATGTAGGCATGACTTCATAAATTTAACACAATATTTGAAGAATATAATGGTTATTTATTTCGTCGTTATATTAAAAATTTCAAATTATTTAAATAAATAATAATTGTTAAACAAATTCAAAAATCGTCGTATAATATGGTGCGAGATATTCTATCGTATTATAATATTATACCTCATAGAATGGTATACGAAATATGGTAATAAATAATATTAAACGGTTTAAAAATACATTTAACTTTAGATCCAACTATTATTTATAAAATATCAACTCAATAATTATTATAGTAAATATATTGTGTGATTATAATAAATTAAAATTTTTTACTACAAAATATTGAGTTGTTCAATTTTAAAGTTTTATTAGTATTTTTGTTTGATATTCACTATATTTAGATATTATATTATTTTTTACATTTTAGTTACCCACTACATAAGAATGTATTAAACATAAGAATATAGCTGCAAATTGTAAGTTAAACTCCAGAACAATAATTCAATATTTATTATTAACATGGAATTTCATGATTACAAAATACTATGCGTATGTGGAGTTACCTTAAATAATAAACATGTTATTCAATTTATTTTATAACGTGGGCGTTTACTATTGTTATAATGATACTTAAAGGAAGCCAGACCAGGAAAATCATACTGAATTTTTTGAAAATAATTTCAATGTAGTGCAATCATATAGCTAAAATAAAATCCAATCATCCTACACAATAGTCGTACCTTACATAATATTTTTTTTGTTTTTTATTGTGTCACTGTAAAAATTAATACACATTTTTACCTGATATATTTATTTTCTGTTCACTGATGAAATCAAAAATTTGTAATTTGATTTTCTATCATCATAAAAAATAATACAATTATATTTTTATATTTATTTTCTTTAATAACCATTGTTTTATTTTTCATATATATACATTATACATATAAATGAGAAATAATTGATATTTGATTACCGTTGTTATTAAAATAATTGACTAAAATAAAACTCTTAACAAGATGTATCTGTAATATTAGTAATAAGGTACACGTTTATCATTAAAACTATGTAGTAGATAGATGAAATACCATTAAATACTTACCTAGAGTCCAAGACATTATCGTTAACAAGATAACAAGAAATAATTTTTTCTAAAAGTAAAATATATAAATAATAATATTTATAGTAATAACTAAGTGGAATCAATTTAAAATTAAAGCTTTGTTTTTAATCACTTTAAAACTGTATAAAAATAAGAAAATATTTTTTTTTTAATAAAAATTGTATACCTATTTTAGTTAAATGGCGTTGATACAGTATAGAGTAATAATTATTATTGAAAATAGTATTTATAGTATAATTATGTATGTAAAAATATATAATTAACAGAAATTGTATATTAAAATAAATTTCTTTCAGTAATATAATATTCATTTTTGTTACAACCCGCGAGCAAAGAAGTTAAAGGAAAACCCGAATTGAAACTTGAAGTGTAGAACATACATAGACAATATTTCGTGATACAAGTTGCCACAAGAGACAACACTAACGAGAACTCAGTAAATGCGTAAGTTGATAAATCGGTGTTTGAATTCAATAAAGTACATTTGAAGTTTTAACACAATAGTTGGTATACTGTTGAATGACGCCTTCAGACAACATTATTGTTGCATAATCGTTAACCACAAAAAGAATATATTTAAGAAATAGCATAATACTTATTTGTTCATTGTACCAGAACAAGTGATTTTCCATAGGTCACACTGAAAAACTTCCTACTCAAAAGGTGCACTCTGCAGTTTCCTATTTATTATATTATGGTTTAGGTGTTTATGAATCATAATTTTTTTTTGTTTTTTATACGTCAGCCGTATCTTTGAAAATTGATGAAAAAAAATCTCACGTTCATGTTTAAAAATTATAATACTGTCGAGAATATTATTATACAGCGAATTATGTATAATTATTATGAATATAGGTCGAAAAAATGATTCGTACACCAGATACAATTTACGCGTAAAACTCTGTGGAGTTTAATTGACATAATAATATAATAATACTATTTCCCTGTAGACATAAACTTGTGTCTGAGAGTTTAATCCAGTTGAGATATATCTAATAAGATGTAGGTACGTGCAATTAAAAAAATATACGAGTACATTAGTTATTTTTGAAGTACAACTTAAATGCATTTACATTATGAAACTCATTTATATTAATTTAAATTTTCAAGTATTCTACATACCTACCTTAATTATTACATATATAGAGTTTTGTGCTGAGACGATTGGATTTCGTTTAGAGTGTTTAGACTCTATCGTCAACAACGTTCTATGTATAATATTATTAAACACGACAGTGACATCAAAATGTATAAGTATTTTATTCTTTGGTAGTGGATCGCTAGTGTCGTACGCATTGCTGAATAATTGTTATTGGATTATTGTTAATTTGCTGAGCGTATTCGTTCGATCACTTGTCATCATATAACAATAATAATAATACATTATCGAGTTTTTCGGTAGCAAACAAGATAATATAATAATCTCAATCTGATATATCATGACACATATTCATAGACATTTATATATTGCCGGGACATGCAATTATTAGAATAACAACAAATAATCTACCGCTCGTCGTTCGTACACAAGTGCATTATATTAGTACACTATGATAATAATAATAAAAACTAGTTATAATAGACGTCTGTGCAATGTGCACGTGTGTAAGTAGTTTGTGGTTTGAAAGTGATCGAAAAAGCTCGAGTCCGCGGGGGCGTCGATAAAATCGGTAGGTATAGAACACGGCGGCGGCGGCGGCGGCGGCGTTGTTGCGAGTTTTGAACTTCCGTCGGCGGCGTGCGGTGCAAAAAATGCATCGAACGTCGTCGGAAGCGAGTAAGAAAAAAAAATTCAATACCAACCGGCCTATGAATGGCAAACGCTGGTGACCTATTGTGGGACGGACGACGAGGAGGATGTAATAATAGTTGGAGAGATGAAACGGAGAGAGAGAAAAAAAAAAATCGCATTCTCTTCTCTCTTCCGCCCTCCGAGCCGGCCGGCGTATAATACATTATAATGTAACATAATATATACGTATAAGTACGAGTTATAACACACTCGGCGGTATAAGGTTATACGCGTGTACGGCGGTCATTTGACCGAGTGATCCAGTGGCCGTTCAACGGTACATAATATCAATGTGCCAGACGGTAGTACGCGTCCGGAAGTGTTCACAATACATAAATATCGTATATGGATAGGATACGCGATGCCGTTCTGAGAGAGCAGATATAATATTATATTATTATTATTATTATGATGCGAGCGGTGTCGGCCTGTGCGCACGAGTCGGCGGCGACGACCGATGTCCGGTACGGCGATATAATACACACTATAGGTAGGCACACGCATACGGCCGTGTACAATGTTACAGACAAATATTATTGTGTGCGCACATTATCACAGGTAATAATAATGATCACCGCTCGCAGATTATTATAATACACGTTATGTATATATATTATATGCGATCTATACGATATTTACACTGCACGTGTTGTATTATAATATATATTTTATTATGTGTATATTATTGCAATACCGCCGGGGCGGTGGGTAATGACGGTTGGGTAGAATTATTCACGTCTAACGCCGACGACGGTTTATAATACACTGTCTGGGTGTACACACCATAATAACACATTATAATACTACTATAGTTTAGTATAATATATATATATATATATACTGTACATAGCCACATCCCTACGATTGTGTACACACACGGCACACAATACCGTTGGAGATATACGCAATTTGCGGTTTATCATCGTCTGCGTATAATATAATATTTAATAACAATGTTGTATATTAGCACAGGTATAGCTGCAGACGACGACAATGCGGGAGACTTGGGATAATAAAAATATTACCTATGTACGAGTAGGACGACGAGCGTACGATATTACGGCTGACGAAATAAAAAATAATAAAACAAATGATTAACGTTTCCGAGTTCCGACGTTGCGTAGTCTACCGCAGTTTGATACAATTATTTTGTACAACCTACGAGTCGATTCACCAAGCGTGCTTAACCCATTTTTTTTTTTTTTACATTGAACGATGCCCTTGTATTCGAACCTTGATTTTTGATATGTTTAAATATAGATACTCAAAGACCGTATTTTTGACTGTTTGTATAAACTAAAGGATATATATATAGGATATATATATATAGTGTCTTGTGGGAATACAAATTTCTGTCTCGAACAATTTTAAACGAACGTTTGCACTCTTTTTTGCTGTAAACAAAAATTTGATCGAATAGTTTTTCAGTTATTAACATTAACTGTGTGTTAAGAACAAAATGTCTTATACGTTTTAAAAAAATATATAAATAAAACATTTGATTTAGTATTTATTACACTTGAACCATTTTTTATAAATTATAAATATAAATATTATAAATAAGATTGATAATATTTTCAAATTAATGTAGGTAGTTCTTTATCTTCAACGCCTATATTAATACCGTATAGTACAAAACCTAATGTGAGCACTAAAAAATTACACATTATGACTAAATAGTTATATTTATGTATAACATACCAGTTGTTGTAACTCATGAAAATTTTAAATTTTGTGTTCAACAAGTGTTACATATTTTGTCATCCAATCCATCATTATGATTGTATTCCCCTTAGGGGACACGCATCATGAATATAACAACAATGTTAAGATTTTGTGTAAACTGGCTACATAATATATGCCATTTTAACGCTTTTGAATCAATCTTATTCGTCTATAATGCACATGACATAAACCGTCTTTTTCAAAATAGTTATTTTTTATTGCAGAATACTATAATCTACCTACTTACAGAAATGTCACAGTAAGACAGTTAAAATAAACAAGTTACATAACATCTTTGTGAGATTCAAATAATTCGATGGGTTTGTGTGTAACCGTACATGTATGATTGAGTGAATGTACAATATTTTCTGTACACAACTTTATTTTGTATACAGTTATTTTCTGTTACATTTTTATTGAATGCAAATTACATTCGATGAAGTTGCACTTGATAAAACGAGAAGGTATAAATAAAAAATAACAGTAACTTTTTTTTTTTATATTTCTCTCAATGTTTTCGACACTTGTACCTACTCTTTTTTCACAGCTAACACAAAACCGTTTTTTTAATGTCATATATTTTTCAACCATAAAACGCAATTAAAAATTAAAAATAAACATTATTAATATATTATTTTAAATTAATAACACTATGAATTAAACATTAATAATAAAAAAATAATGTGCAGTAAGGAAATTTGTATAATAGTGTGAGCCATCATTATATGGTATTACGGCGTTTATATTTCATTATTAATAAACATACATTATTTATATATATATATATGTACCCAAGACGTTTGTATCATTATGCATTTGATATTATTATCACAAAGTGCCTTCACATATTCTTAACCTACTAGTTTCGATGACTTTAAAAAACGTATAATAATAATCATTCGGCCCAGCTACATGCATATTATGACGTGTCGGAGCAGTCCGTAGTTCATCGCTTGTTTCGCGTATTGCCAAAGGGTCATCGGTAAAGTAAAATATAATATTTAAATTTTATTTGAATATACGTTGAATTGTACTATGTAAAACTGAATGTGCTGTCTAATTTAACATCAAAATCCTCTCACAGTATTACTTCGTTTTATGAAAATACATATATTTATACAATATACAATAGGTACTTCTATATTTTATACTCCACAATCCAAATTTCAACCATTAACGTCAAAGATTATAATAATATATGAGTGTAACAGCATTTTTGACTGCGATTTTTATGGTTGTACAAATAATAAATCATATATATATATTGATATAGTAGTCAGCAATCTTCAGTAATAATACAAATCTGTTACACCTATACACGTGTACTATAATATGTGGATGATATTTGATTAATGTAATTTATGCATGTTTCACGTAACATATTCCTATTGAACGTCAAAAGTTATACCTAATTATTTTTAAAATTGAAAAACAAAACGAATAAAAGTCGGAGTTAATTTTTAAATTACAATTTGCCTTTGAATAATCATTTAAAAAATAAATATATATATTATATTGGTACTTGATGTGAAACTTTTAAGGTATTCAAGCGATGCTGTGAACGTATAATTTGCACTAGATAGGTATTATAATATTTAAATATATACGAAAACAAATTTTACTGCCATCGAAGGTACTATATTTTGAGTAGTACACTTGGAGATTTAAACTTGGTAAATTATTTTAGTATAAGCATATTAATTTTAAGTAATCTAATAACTTGATATGGGTACAAGAAATAGCATACAACTATTTTAAGCGTAAAAGGTAAATTAAACAATTAAAATTCTCTATCATATTGTAACTATTATTTTAGTCTTAATAGATTTATAATAATAATAATAGTAATTATTAAAAAACAAATTAATATTTGTGTGAAAAATGTACTAATCGTTATTAAAATTCAGCCGGAGAAAAAATTTAAAAATGTATTGTTAAAGTACTAATGAAATAAATTATTTTCTTCATTTTAAAGTAAGGTTTTCAAAATTTCATTGTTTATAAATAATAATATTTATTTTGTACTGACAAATAAATAAAAAAATACATTTAACTTAAAGCGTATGATACGAATCAACTGAATATTAATTTTAACTTTGATAAATTTTTGTAAACATAAAAAAACTTTATTGATTTTTTTATGTAACGTTATAGCGAGAGTTAAACACAATAATCAAGGTAGTAAATTGATTAAATTTACGTACATAACTACAATTTATTATATAGTTGTTAATTTCGTTATTAAATATTGTTGGTTAAAAATTATTTTAAAATCATTATTTGGATAATTGTGAGCTTATATTTTTATTTTAATTGCTTCATTTTTAATGGACTATAAAATTAATTTTCTAATTTTTTGTTTTACAATTTAAAACTATTTTCTGCAAGATAAGATAGAATAACGCAAAAGTTAACAGATATCTTACTCAATTTTAATTTTTAACTCTTACAATAATCCATAGTTACCGAGTAAAAAACTTGGATACGGTGTGAGTATAAGACATAAACATGTACACAATACACCCATTTATTTTTTTAAATATATATATTTTCACTGTTGTAACTTAATGAAATTGTGATTATATTATTTTGTTTTTTACGTATTGTTTGTATGTAAAAAACAATTTGTAATTAACAAAAAAAAAAAAAAAATACTTACATTTGTTTTCAATTTCTATAATGTTATGTGTTATTGTATACTAATTTGATTTTAATTAGAAATCAGTCAGCAGTTGTGTTTATTTAAGTTTATAGTTACGTAACAGCTGCAAACTCAATAATCGGTTCCAGAGTAGCTTTTTTTCCACAACTTACGTGCTATGATATAAGTGCATTATCAAGAATAAAAATAATAATAATAATAATATTACTAAATATTTGATTTCACGAATGGTTGAATTAAAAATATTTAGTATGGATCTATTTACGGTGTTTGTATATCCATTTATATACTTGAAACAATATAATGCAAATACGGTTATACATAAGTGCATGTAATAATTTAAAATACATTTATATAACATATGCACGTGCATATTATACTCTATATTATTATCGTACGATAAATAATTCATATTCAATTACCTACTACGGACCCCCGCAGGATATGACGTGTACCAACGAAGATTTGGACGGATGAATAAAAATAATTATGTTACCGATCTGTCGAATTATCATATGCACATGTCATGTTCAGTCGTTTACAGAGGGTGTGTCAATATTATATTAATAATATTATTTACGGTTCAGTGTAATGAAGCGGCTTAAAAGTTACAAGAAATCTGGCAACTTGAGAGGACCTCTGAAGATTTATTCAATGTACAAATACGGAGAAAAAAGATTCCATAATAATCTTTATAATAGAGTAAATATTCCATATAGAAGTAAATAAAATATATATATATATATATATTGAAAACATAAACATGTATTATGGTGTCTGTATTGAACTATATTCGATGTAAGTATAAAATAAAATTTGTAATAATATGATCTTATTGTGTCAGAGCTTTATGACGGAACGGGGAGTGTTCACTCACCCGAATGATGTAAAAATGTAATTATTATTCAATTCATGAATTTTTATAATATTTCGTAAGTAGGTACTCGTGCCAAAGCAGTACAGTATATAATATAACAAACACTTGTTATAGAATATACATAATTAAAATATTAATGAATAATTATAAAATGTATTAGGTATGTGTCTAATCATGATTTGGAATAAGGGTTTTAATCTGGTTCAGTCATTATTAAAAAAACTAAAATGTATTATTGAATTTATTGTAATTATTACAATCTATTAATCGGAGTAAAAAAGTGGCTGTAATTTTAATGGTAAGTATTGTTGTATGGAATGTTTATAAATACGTTAACAGTGCTAACACGTTTAACGTTTGAAAGTAGGTAATTCACTCAATAACTCAGGACAGTCGCGCGTTTCTTTTAAGTTAAATAACTTGTAGAGCCAAAGCATTTAATTAAATTTTCTTAGCGTTTTATATGATTCAATATTAAAATTGATTGCTAGTTGTTCGAGAAATGTCCTATTTTATTTGTTCTATACCCAGGCACTCGGAAAAGTAAGTTTAAAATACTTTAATTTTCATTTTCAAATTAGAATAGCAAGATTTTTGAGAATTCCAAGTAACTGAACCGGCATATTATTTTACAATGAAACAAACAAGAGAAAAACATAAGATTTTTAAGCAATTCGGATTTTTAGACTAGGAGCAATTGAGAGTATACAAAAATTTCATATTCTGCACGGCGACATTCTGCATTATGATAATTGTGCGTTAATATTTTATAATAAATGCATGTTATAATATTTTCAGATTGGAATACATTTTTCACTGTATTAGTTATAACAATAAAACAATGACACAGAAACAAATATTATATATTTCTACATTATATAGTTGACAATAGCAACGAGATTTTTTATAGGTTTTGTTTTTATATTTTAATTTGAAAAAAACATGGTGGTAAAGAATTCAAAACAAGTTAAAAAAAGCTTTTTCTGCAAGCATGCTTAAATCTTGCTTAAACGTATATTTTAATAAAACACAAATAAACTATAATTTAAAAATAATTTGATGACTTTTTTTTTTTATATCTACCTAGTTATCAATATTTTTTATTATGCATTTATATTAAATAGATACTCATATATTTATACATTATTCATATTTACTAGTATGAATTTACTTTGAATAAAACCGAAACCAATAAAATTATTTATTTATTTAAGTATATTATGAAAATATTTATATTAATATTACTCTAGTTAAATGTATTTTTAACTAACATAATTTATTTGTCATCGTGTACTAGTAACGAATGAAAGAATGCACATATGGCGACAACAGGTATATTGTAAGATGTTCTAAACTTACGCTTGGAAACCTAAAACTTATGATTAGTAATCTAAAACGGTTGGATCATATGACGTATAAATCCAATTGGTTAATTTTATATTACAAAAGTTGTTATAAAGTTCAATAATTTTATCTAATTAAGTACCTAATGACTTATAATTATAAGATTTAATTATTTTTTAGTTGATTAATAAAGTGCCTATACCTATATAATATAAATATAATTTCAACTATTTTTTTTAAAAATATTATGTATTTATTTTTCTTAATTGTTTGATTAAAATATAAATTAGGACTCTGGAATGGGTGTTTTTAATATCCGAAGAAAGCCGCGTAGGGTAATAAGGATAAGTATATTTGATTAAATATCGTTTCTTATTTATACGAGTACAATAAAACAATAATATGTAGGTACAAGATTTACAGTAAATATTATACCATTTTATGAATCCTAATATGTTTTAAGTTGAAAAGTCCTATTTTCTGCTTGTCGTGGTCTCACGATTTACAACTTTATACATTGTTAGTTGTTACTTAGCAAAATACACCAAGATGACATCAAAATTGATATAAAGATATATTCATAATTAATTATTACATAATATATCGCAGTATCGTCTTATACTTCTAGAATATTATTAATTATTACTATTATAGTGGTTCAGAAATTTCACATAATTGCTCAAACACAATGGACGAGAGGGTCTACTTATTATTAATTATTAAAACATAACGAATTTTCATAATACCTGATTCCCATTAATGTGGTAGGTAGTAACTATAAAATGTTGTCCACTTTTGATATGGTGTAATAGTGACATATTAATACCAAACGGGGGATATGAGGGGATTTTGATGTTAATAATTTTACAACACATTTGTAATTTAATGTTTATTGAAATTAAATGTTAATTAAATATAAAAATTTTTTACTTTGTCAGTGACCTGGTAGCATTATACGGAGTAGGCAATAAAACAAGACTACTTTGGCTTTGGTGCACGTATATTATATATCAGAACTAAAGATTATTATTACCTATATATTTTGTAAAGTTATTAAAAATGAATGAATGAAAGATCATACAAACGTTAAATTAGGTCAGGTTGGATTAAGATATATCATCCTAGGGAAGAAGTAATTTCAAACACTGTACCTCCCCTGTTCGTGATTTGAAAAAAAATAAGGATATATCATCTTATATACACATAAGTGTAAGTATTTAGTGCAATATAATAAAACTGAAATATTTGGATGGTATTTTTTGTCACTTCACACTTTTTAATTTCGTATTATACGCAATGTAATTCGCATAATTTTAGTCATTGATTTGGTGTCAAATCATTCATAGTCCAGTAAAAAAAAAAAATATATACTTGTCTTGAACACGGTATAAACTATAAATACACATATAGATTTCGACAGATGTGAAACATTTTGTGAGAATAAACTTTTTTACACGCAGTACATTATTTCATTGTTCTACAGTGTTACTCAAGTGTTAGTTACAAAAACACAACATTATTGTATTTAACATATTATATTGTATGGCAAGTTAAATATAATAAAATGTTATTGGTTATTAGGGTATTACCTCGATCTATCTAATCTATACTGTCCTACGCATTCGACCTATTCAAGACCCCACCTACCCTTAACAACGCGAATTCGTGATGATAAATTTATAAGTAGTATTAACAAAAACTATTAGTTGAAAATGGACAGTGACAAAATATTAAAATCGAAATATTTAATTTGATAGCTGGTATAATATAAACCTGTCTTTGTTTTTGTAATATTTTTCCTTATTAATACACTTTTAAATGTATTTAATTATTTTTATTATAGTTTAAATGGCCAGCCTTGCACATGAATAAAAAAACAATTTCGGTATCACGTGGGCATTTATTTTAACAATTTTACACTTACATACATATACAGTAGGTACTCTCTTATACATACGCATTATATATTATAGCTTTTTATTAAGCGGACGTATAAATAAGAATTTACGACACCATATATTATACATATTTGTATAATTTATATCAATAATCTTGTTAAATCATATTTAATGTCGAGTGAAGCAACGCATACGGTTAATGGCTTCAACAGATAACTCAAATTGCAAAATAAAGAATGATTAATTTACATTGTGTTTAGACTTAGAGCTTAATACTTAATACTACGTCAGATAACATTTTGTTAAAGATTCTATTAACACTTATGCGATGTAAATTAAAAACTAATTTTCATTTGTCTCGTGTATTTCGTGATTAAAAAAAAACTAACCAAAGACATAAATTGTTACGTATCACTTGTTATTTACTTTTTATCGTACATTATGTAAAGGAAAATCTTTATTTTAGCCTGTATGCTAAAAACAAAGAAACGCTGTAAATAAATGTGTTTCTATATACATTGAATATTATTATTTAACAAAAATAAAATATGTAGCAAAGAATACGACAGCTTGAATCGTTTGTAATACACGTGTGCGTGTGTGTAATCTAAGAAAGACGGAATGTAAAAACTTCTTGGTAAGTATTTGAACTATTTGAGAAATAATTACGAATATAGCTAGTTCACGAAACGTCTCGACCTATTCTTTTTAGCCAGCATAAAGAATTTTAAATCACTGTACATGCGGTATTTTCAATCGGCAGATAAGTTTCACTGTTTCGGTTGGTAATAATAAAAACAAAGGATTTCGATGAATATAAATATAATGTGAAGTGCTTCGTCGACTCGTCGTATAATATTTACGGCGTTTAAAAATAATAACAAATAGGTATAAATCCTGTGGCAAGCACAATTATAATTATAGCATCATTCAGTGGCCGATCTCAGTAGGTTGGAGTGCAACTACTTATGTCAGAGGGAGGCACTTGAAAAAAAAAATTAATATGCATTGATTATATTTCTTTTTGGTACTCGATAACAGTAAAATAGGATATAAAAATATAAACATATACCCTCATGACGTGTTTTATTAATAGGGGTCACACATACGAGTATAGGGATAAAACCGAGTTTTTAACAGTCAAGAAGTCTATAACAACCGGCGAGAATTATTTCTTAAAATACATTTTTTTTTTTATTGATCATTATTCAATATTTTTTTTAATTTGATCACAAAGTAAGGTTTCTCAGGTTTGTGTCTCTTCTAAAATATAACTTCAATTTTGAGGATCCTGTTCATTGGATTTATTGGATTATTAGTCGTATTTAAAAAACAACTTTGGTACATTATTTTACGTGCATTATTCGTGAGGTTCGATATTGCACTTATGATAGCTTCGTGCGGTATACTTATTGTTTTAACAAAATGAGACATTTTGTAAGGATATCGGTAAAAATGACATGAACTTAATCGCATTTACATCACGATATTAAATTAGCGTATTAACTTCTAGGTATGGTACGTGTGTCTCAATGACGTGTATAAGTTATTACCAGTCTTGTAAAGTATTTGAGTAAATTTATTTAAATACTTTTACAGCAGTTAGATTGTTATTGAATAAGTACAACTAAAATGTATTTAAAATATACCTATACAAAATATTTTCTAAATGCACACGTACCTATCTGTATTTAAATACAATTTTAAAAGTATATTTTACAATTACACTGAACTAACCTATCTCGACTGTTGATAAAACCCCTGTCTGTGCGGGTGCAAATGTGAAATGACAGATCTCCGATAAGTTGAAACAGCGAAAAAAATAATATTAGTACTTAATAATATTATATAAGTTAGAACCTTAGCAGTTTTCTAAGCGATCTGTGACCCATGTACCCACGTCCCACATGCTGCGATATTTTACATTTAAGATTCTGGTAAGGTAGTAGCGATGACTTATATAATATTATTAGGCTGGACCACGGGAGACTGATATCATAAGTTCCGTCTGGAAAGCCGTTTATTTGAAATTAGAGTGACTTAAATGATTTATATTATAAATAATGAAAATTTTGTGGTACAATATTATTTAATATGATAATATATCAAAGCTATTTATCCGGTTGACGACCTATCTCTTTACTATAGTAAACTATGTGTATACGAGTATAAAAGCGCCTTCTAATCTCGTGTATTATGAAATATGTTAAACTCGAAACAAAAACCATGACGTATTTTAACTTGGATTTTGTCGAACAAAGTATCTAGGTAAGGGGTTAAGTATAGCCGTATAGGTGCAATTTACCTAAATTATACTTTTTTGAAAACGTGAAATCAAATGTAAATAAGTTATGAAGGGCAAATGGAAATTTTTAATTAATGTTTTTCACACATCTCTGTCGCCAATTATGCATTGTATATAAAAATATATAAAATAAAAAAATAGTAGGTAAACTGTATTGAAATAATCAGTATCCATTACCTTAACGATACAGGAAAGATCACTAGGTAACTGCGATTATTTTAGACACATTTATTAAAAATTTACGGTGGTGTTCTGTAATTAAAATAGGCATAATTATTATATTGTCGTTTTTATATTTGTTTTTTTAGTTTAAAATCTGTTTTTTTTTAATTATGTGCAAAATCGTTTGGAATATTACCTTTACATTTTTTACAACACTATGATACAGTTTAGAAAAATTTATAATATAAATTAGTAATAAGTATATTATACTTACTTATCAAATTAAATGACAAAGTTATTTTGAATAATACATCACACTTCGTTGATACAAATCATGCCGGTATCTTTAACTAAATTTTGTTTCGCCCTCATGTTAATTATAAAGAGCGACTTAAATATCACATACTCTTACAATAGTATTATAATAATATACGTACCTATACGTTTATATTTTGTACATGTTTGTTACTGCGTATCTGCGCTTTTAGTGGGATCGCTCGTCGACAGCTCTCCTGTACAACAAACGTCGTGCACCTGACGTCTTCACACTGCCACAGTCAACCTTTTTATTGTTCAGGACTCCTATGCGTTTTGATTACGTTACGCCAGACAGAAAATAGTAATTAAGGTACCTTATTCATAAATGATACAAATAAATCAATTAAAAGTAAATGTAAAACTTCAATTTTTAACATTTTATATTATAATTAATTATTGTATAAAATAAATTTAATATCATACTGTTTAATTGGTGTGATTTTTAATTTTAACTGATTTTTTTTCCTTGTACAAAAAAAGCTTGGTGGTTTGCAGGTCATTGAATATTTATGTCTCTGATATAATATTCTATAGTGCTTATCTGTATTGTATACATAGCGTGTCAGCGTAGCGTACGGTTCAACATTTTTCCGCCACTATCATCATTCATAATGCACCTGTATAATATAGTGGATTTTATTCTATACAAACGGAAAACCATATTATTATTAAATTTTATTAATCCCTAGGTATAAATTAGAATCTATTTATTCTCTTCGTTATAAAATTATTATACATGTATAAATAGTATGATCTACGTTTTTTTTTTTTTTTTTT
>VUJU01001301.1:0-61635 GCA_009835225.1 Aphis craccivora | reverse complement strand
CTTACAAGTTAATAGCTAATAAAAGTAGTTTATTAAAAAAATTTACTAATTTGAAAATTATGTAACATAATATTTGTTTTTATTTTTTGACATCTTATAATTATTATATAGTTTAATAATAATAATAATAATAAACTAGGTATTAAAGTTGTACTCATGTTGTTTGTATAATATTATTATACTTAGTGTTTAAATGTTTGATATAAAATCAGAGAAAAAAATAGTAGTGTTTCCAAGGGCGTAGCCAGGGGGCAGCTAGGGGCAATTGCCCCCCTGATCAAAATGTTAAATAGATGTTTTTAATATGTTGAATATCGAATATTTAAGTGCCCCCCTCCCAGCAAAAATCCTGGCTACGCCCTTGAATGTTTGTATATTTTACATTAAGGGACTGAAAGATCTGAAATTGTCTTGTTATATACTAATAAAATTCGTATAGGTTAAGGAAAAAATTGTTAAGGAATTTTTATTTGGACCGGTCTAGGTGGACAGCCCGGTAAATAATTTTTTCCCAATCCGGCACTGGCCGGCCCAGACAAACATTTATTACAGGGGCCCGAAATTGTATGTGGGGGCCCTAGCTGTATACGATATTACATTAATACGTTCATTATTTTGTAAAACTAATTTTTGACAAAATCGATTTTGATTTCTTAATGTACTGCAAAAGTGAATAATAAAACTGTAGAAAATTAATAATTTCACTAAACATATTTTACATATTAACTATTAAGCAATACGTATTTTGTAAACTCGGTATAATTTTAAAAATATTATGGTAATATGGTCTACTTTTTTTCTAGAATTTATTGAAATGTCTTTTTTTAGTATTACTACGAAGTCTTCTTCCACGACCGTATCGTTATCTTGTTTCTAATCACGGCCGTCATTGTGATAACAGAGCATGTGACCACGTGAGGTTGTCCAATGTCGAAGCCCGATTGCACCAAATATAAGCTATATAGACGAGTTACCGACTATAGTCTATAGTGTCTACCGAGTGCCCAGTGGATTTTAAACGAGGAAGACGTGGACCATACTAATATAATACATTTTTAGTTTTTAATATTAAGTTCGAAAGAGGCGTGCTTGTGTGAAGCAAGTCATCGCAGATAAACGCTAAAAACGTTGACTTAGCTGATATCGTCGTCGTCAAACGCCAAACGCAGCAAGCACATACGTATTATACGTCGTACGCGCACAGTAGTACAGTGCACACGCCATATACCTACGCGCGCGTTCGGGCACGTTTTTATTTCGTATTGACGTTTTAAATAATATACAGTTATAAATTACAATAGAATAACTTGAATGCTGATCCGATCGGTGTATTATCAATTAAAATAGTTCCTAAACAAATAACGACGTCTCACCAACTTGCCGCGGTGGATTATTTTTTTTCTCGGATAAGTGTGCGATCAGTTTTCCATTGATCCCGGACCTCGTTAGACGTCAAATGCATCGTCGATCGCTGTTGTTCCAGCTGCTACTGCAATAACAATCGTCGTTGCTGCTGCTGCTGCTGTTGCTGCTACATTCTGTTAATTAATTACTTGATACAAGCCACCAAGTAATTACACCGTCTACTACTACTAGTTACTACCAGTTACTACTACAACTATTACTTTTAATACTATTATAGTATAGAGTATACTACTCTTACTTCTGAGGGACAGTACATTTTTCAAGTCTTTTAGGTTAGGTAAGTTAGTATTTTTAAAAAAGTAGCTAAAACGTATGACAAAGTCAATACTTGTTTTTTATCACCTTACATCATTTTTGATCCACACCTTTATAAACCATTTTTATTTTTATTTTCATTTTTGTTATTGTGTTTTTTTTTTGTTTTTAGGTTAATTATCCTTCCTCAGATGTTTGAGTATTTCTTGTACCTGTAGTTGTTTTGTCGTAAAAAATTATATACCTATCTAATATTTTATACGTAAACACTTACGCGTAGATACTAATAAAGACAACCTTTGGCAAGTTTTATCATATCGCTTAGTTGTTTTAAATTGGCAGTTATGTATTCAGATATGATAGAGTGAGTTTCAGATTTCCATTGTTATTTAGTGCAGATTTACATTTATTTCATGTTTTAGGTCACCGTCAAAGGACTGTTTCTCCTTCAATGATCAGTCTTTATCTTATGACATGGCCGAGGTATAGAATATTTTTCTAGTTTTTTCACATATTTAGAAGGTATTGTTTAATATTGTACTTTTTATTTGTTTTAGGTGAATGAAATTAGTAATCAAACCAATTTGGATTATATTTTTGATTCATATTATTCGTCGTAAGTTATTTTATGATTACTAAATAAGTATATGTTTTATTATATACATTGAAGGTACCTACTTATGTAAGAGACTTGTATGTTAATGATTAAGTAACGGTATTTATTATTTTATACAAGAATAATCATGTATCATGTAAGAAAAAAGATGGTATATGAGAATAGTACTTATGAGTTGAAAATTTAAACTTACAAGTTACTTATAACTATATTTATTATTAAGTTAGGTAGTTAGATCAAACGTTCGATTTAGAGTTTGTATGAATTGATTTAATTTTATTATGAATATTAAATATATTAAAATATGTAATTATTATAATTTATATTGAGTTATCTACAAAAAAATGTTTTCAAGGTTATATTAAATATTTTAATCACACTTAAAAGTGTAGTCTATTTTTCATGAACACAATAATATTATTATATTTAATAAAAAACTTACGAAATTTTTTTTTAGTTTTTTAAAATGAGATAATAATTTAGGGATTTATTTATTAAAATTTAGGATTTCATTTTTAATTTCAATAAAATTGATTAGATAAATTCCATTCAAAATGAATATCAAATAAAAAATTTAAAACAAGCATTTTAAACATAAAAAAGGCAGAAAGTAGGTAACAGCTGTGCTATAATGTAGGTGTGGAATGTAATTTGTTAGAGTAAGTCATTAATGTATTTTTTGATTATAATGGTCAATCAATGTGCACAAATCAAATGGTTCTTAGCAAAGACTGTCTGATAGCGTATATTGTTTTTAGTATGTTTTATGATATATTTATATTGTTAATATAGTAATTTATTTCACTATTAGTATTATAGTAAATTGAATTAAATTTTACTGAAAACATTCCAGTCAATATAAATTTACCATGGAATAGTTTGAGTAGGTTTATATTATTATAAATAAGCTATAATATAAAGTTAATCTTTGATTAAAAGGTTTTGAAAATATAATTATTTAATTTCTAATAATAAGTGTTATAGTTTCCAATCCTTACACTAAATATTTTTGAATTACAGTAAAAATTATTAAAATAGTTATTCTTTATAAAAATATCTAATTTTATTTAAATTTGAAGATGAAATCTATAAAGAAAAATGATTTGGGTTTTTCAGTTTTAGTACCAATGAGTTATAGTTTTGTAAAATATTAAAACTTTAAAATGCTTGTAACCCGCTAAAAAATTGAAATATCAATAAAAGCCTATGAGATGTCCAATATAATATTACCTTTATGTTTGACTCTAACATAAAAGCTAACAGTATAAAATTTAATTTATTTTTCTGAACGTAAATCTGCTATGTCTTACTTTCATTAGTTGTAGACAGTAAACCACACATGCAAGTATAACGTCCTCTTAAGAATCACTGAGGTACTAATATCTAATAAGTTTATAAAAAAAATATATTAGTATACCCGCATATTTTTTATTATTTTATAATTATACGAATCAACAAAAAAAAAAAACAGAGAAGTCGCTATATGTTGTGTACTGAATTTATAAGCCTCCCTATTGAAACTGTTTCCTGTAGCATTCAGGTCTTAATTTATGTAGAATTTGATGTTAAAATCTAGATTTAAGTGATATGTAAGGATGTATCCAAAAGAAATCAAACGGATAAACCAGCATTTGACCAGATTTAAGTGTCATGATTAGGGCTCAGAAGTTGATGACCTTAAAGACAATAAAAAATGCAAATGTGACATAAAAATGGCAAAAAAAAGTCCTTAAAAAATTACAAATATTAGTT
Organism: Aphis craccivora; assembly: GCA_009835225.1. NCBI lineage: Eukaryota > Metazoa > Arthropoda > Insecta > Hemiptera > Aphididae > Aphis > Aphis craccivora. Next base: position 57,587 of record VUJU01001301.1, on the reverse strand, counting down.
TTAAATTAATAAAAATATATTTTTTAAAAATATTTTACTCTATTTTACAATAAAATTCTGTATAAGTTTAACAAATCTTCGAATTACTAAAATGCCAAAAATGTCTTTAAAATAGAGAAATAAAAAAATTGCAAATATTTGTTTGTGGTAATTTCCATATTTTAAATTATCGGCATAATGGTTGACAAGAAATGATAAGAAGTGAACTAGTGTAAAATCAGTAAAAATGATTAAAAATGTGTGAAAATTACCAAAAAATGCAAGATAAAAATTAGTTATTCAGATTCAGATGCTATTGAAACAGATTTATGGCTAGGAGAGCATCGTCTAAAATGCTCCAAAAAAAAATGCAAAATGCATCAACTTCCGAGCCCTAGTCATGATCTAGTTTTGATATATTAAGAGGTTATTAGACCTATGTTAGAACATAAGGTTTAGAGTCCCAAGTGAAATGTGATTGAATTTTTATATGTTTGATATGAGTTTTATGTGTTTGTGTGAATGTTACATATAATATTATATTGTGTTATTGGTACTGAATTGATATTAGAAAATTTTGATATTTATAGGATTGTGTTTATATTTCTTTGTAGAAATAAAACTATACATTCATATTTATCAAGTGGGATCTCCCTATGATTAAGTTGATTTTAGGTATTAATAGTGAAATGTAATTGCATTTTTGTGTTTTGTCAGTTTTTTCTTAAAGGAAAAACTATTTAAAATTTTGTTTTATATTTAACCAAACAAAAATTAGCATTTGTTTTTCGGAATCCTTATTGTTAAGGATTGAAATGATTTTTTTTTTTTAAGCTATTGTATAGCTTTTATTGCGGGCTACCGAATCAAGAATTTTTGTAACAAAAATAAACCTAACACATCGTCTAACATCGTTTCAGTTTGGCACAATAATAATAATAATTTTACTACAAATTTAACTATGTAAAAGGTCTACCCTGAGTGGAAGCGCAATAAGAAATAACAAATAACTTGTAGGCTGATATACACATCACAGAAAAAATGTAATAGGCATATTACAATCCACATTGATTCATGGATGTATTCTAATATTATGATAATATAATTTTATTATGTTATTTTATTGTATTTTATTTTATTATTTTATTATAGTGTAGGTATTAATTATTTTTTTACAAAGCTAAAATAGGTACCTAGCAGTGATAATATTTAACACTTTATAAATATTTTAAACAATCTTAACTTCTCATTTATTCAATAAAAGAAAAAAATTTATTTTCTTATCGGTCACCACGCTCAAAAAGTGTAACTTGAATTAATAGCAAAGAAAAATATATTGCATAAAAAATGCTATGCAATAGCTTTACCGCGGCAGTCCCTGAGTGCTACACACATTTTTTTTTAATAGAAACCAAGTTCATACATTGTTATTGATAAATTGATAATGTAGCAAATAGTTTCACTCTATAGTTATAAATAGTTAGCTTAAATTCTTAAAATTATTGTACTACACATATGAAGTAGTATAATTTAGATTTAAATCACCATAATATCTATGTATATTTGATACAATTCATTCACTTGCTTGATGATTATCCTACACTACTATAGTTTACACAATTTGTATGAATGGAATAAAATATTGTGTAAGGAATAAAAGAAATGATAAAAAATATAAATTTATTAAGGAACAGTAAATCCCTACTTTTTAGCAGAGCAGTTACCTCCAATTAACAAAATAAAATGATATACCCATAATTTTCAAAATTCATGTTTAATTTAACCTATAAGTATTGCAATTATTTTAATGTGATTATCTATAACTATTATTTTTATGTTTTAGCGTATCAAGCTATAATACTGGTTTTGAACTTCCAGAAGACTGTAAAAACATGAGTTTTTCAGAATTATTTGATCAAGAATTGTTTAGTACTCATGGTAAATATGTTCACCATCATTATAATTTTTTTTAAATATATTTTAATGTATAAAATGTAGTTTCAGAAAATAAAGACTGTCAAATCACAATCAAAATTGAAAAAGAAGATTCGTTAAATGAATGTTATTCTACTGACAATTCTATAGATACTACTGGAAGTTCGAGTTTTGTCAAATTAGAAGAAAATAGTCCTTCCTCATCATTATTATCAAAAAGTTTTGCTCCAAAGAGAGGCATTAATAGAACTTCTATAAAAACAAAGAGAACTCCTGATGTTAAGCATCTTATTCAGAATAATCCTTTTTACGAAACAGAAGATGTTAATAATCAAATTATGGGGAAAATTAACTCATCTATTGTAAAATGTGAAGCTGAAGATGTCAATGACCATGTTGATGAAGACTTGCTTGAAATTAAAGTAAATCCATATTATCCTTATGATATTTTACAAAATAATACAGATTTGGAAAAAAGTGAAGAAAATATTGTTTCATCTTTGTCATTAAAAAGTTCTACCCCAAAAAGTCAAGGCAATTATAGAATTTCTATTAATACTCCAGATAATTGTGTTAAACATCTTAACAACCCTTTTTGTGAACCAAAAGATCTTGGCAACAATCAAATTCCAGTTCAAGTTCAAACACCAATTATTAAATGTGAACCTAAAGATGAAATTGACATTATCGAAGAACCCATTGCTGAAAAAATTAATGTAAACCCTCATTATTCTGCTGATGGTTCAACAAATACATTTATTAGTCACAATGTGGTGAAAGTGAAAAATAATGTCATTAAATATGGTTCACAGAGTGCATCTAATAGCTATAAAATAGTACAACTTTCAGATAGTGTTCGTCCTTATTCATTGCAAAATTCTACTCTTAAGCATGAACGAATCAACAAAATGTCTATTAAAACTCCTGAAAATTGTAATATTAAACATTTTAACAATTCTATTTGTGAATCAAAAGTTTTAGATGATGATAAAATTCCAGTTAAAGTTCAATCATTAACTTTAAAATACAAACCTATAGACAATAACAACAGCTTTGAAGAAACAAATGTTAGCTTTCATTATTCTGCTGATGATTCACAAACTTCAACAAATAGTCAGAACATGGTGAAAGTAAAAAATAATGTCAGTAAATATGGTTCAAAAAGTCCAATTAATAGTCGTAATATGGGTAAAGTTATTGATAGTTTTTCTCCTTTATTATTAAAAAAATCTACTCCAAAATATCAGGGTCTTCCTAAAGTATCTTTAAAAACAATCAATGATATTAAGCACCCCATATACAGCACATCAAGACATTTAAATACTAATGAAACATCTGTTAAGGTTCAACCCCCAACTGTGAAATTAGAAACTGAAAATATCAATAACTCAATTGAAAAATCCATTGCTAAAAATGAAGTGAAATTATGTTATTCTGCTGGTCGCAATTTAATAAAAGGTGAAGATAAAGTATCATCTTTATTATTAAAAAATTCTACTTCTAAGCGTCAAGTTAACAATAAAAAGTCTATAAAAGTTACTGAAAATTGTGAAGTTAAACACACTGTACCTAATCTTCATTGTGAACCAAAAAAAATTAGTAATGATCAAAATTCATTGAAACTTACAATGCCCACTATTAAATGCGAACCTGAAGATTTCAATAAGATTAATGAGGAAAATATTAAAATTGAAATAAATCCATGCTACTCTTCTAATGGTTTACAAAGAACTGTCGAAAGTTATAGCTTGGCCAAAAATGATAAAATTGTTTTACCTTCATCAAAAAGTGTTGTTTCACATCATCAGGATACTAACAATAGCTCTATAAAAACGAATAAAAATTCTGATAACAAAAATTTTGTAATATACAAACCAAAAGATCTAGGTAATCTAACTTCTGTTAAAGGTAAAATGCCCATTATAAAATGTGAACCTGAAAATAATAGCACCATTCAACCAAACATTATTGAAATTAATTTAAAACCTGAAAAAAATACAAAATCTGTCAATCCAAATGATGTTTATTCTGTTGCTCCATTTGCTGAAAATGCAGAAAATCAAGAAGTGATCATAAAAAACACAGAAACTATTGTATCTTCTATAAAATCCGAAGATATAGATACTCAAACCGATAAAAAAAAAATTTCTTGGGAAGAATTTAGAGCTAAAAGAGGGTTAAACAATTCAAGTAATATTTGTATATACTAATAAAATGTATTATAATGTATTTCATAATTTAAAAATATATGTATTTTAATTTTAGAAATTAAAGAAGAGCCTGCAACTGACATTGTTACAACAGATAAAATAAAAGCAGCGAAGGAAGAGTTTGATAGGACCACTGCTGAACATTTCACTGGTCAAAAAAGAAAAATAGATGACAAAGAAGAAGAAACTATTACTGCTAAAGAAATAAATAATGAAGAAGAAGAATTGCAAAAAAAGCGGATGAAAATTGAATACATCAAGAAACTTTTACCATCATCTTTTGGTAATATTGTTTAGTAAATCTATTAAACCTAAAGGATTGCTAGGTGCTAAGCAAAATTCCATTAACTTTTTTATCATTAATATTTAGTAGGTTAATGTATTTTATTCTAAAAAGTATAAGAATGTATTGCTAAAGTTATTATTGTTGGAGCTGCACAGATATTTTTTTTGAATTCTTGAAAATTTAAAATTAATGTATATTTAATTAGTTTTCAATGTTATTGATATACCTAATCTTATATCTTTAATGGCATTTACAATCAAAAATATGCAATTAAAGTTAAAATTATCAATTTTGTGTTTTGGCATTGTAGAATAGCTACTAACTAAAATTATTTTGTACTTTTAGCATCAGAAATAGCAAAGACCTCAAGTTTGATGAAGGGGAGCTTAGTAGAAGATAATGGTGAATTATATTATCTTAATTATGCTCTTTATATTTATTTTTATTAAATAATATTTATTCTTAGATAATGAAAATAATTCTGATGATTCAACTTTGTCCAGCGATAAAACACAAGGGAAATTATTTAACACATATGATAAGTCCCAAAAAAAAAGCTACCAATCTAGAACGCATTCATCTCACCGTGTTTCATCAAGGTTATAAATTATTATAAGTTAAATTTAAAAATGTATTAGGAATATAATATATATTAATATTTTATATTTTATCATATTTGTTTTATAAGGTCTGATTATAATAATAAAAGTAGCCGCTCATCATCATCCAGTTCAGATGATTATTATAATCGTAATAGAACTGATGCTCCATTACAAGGAGCACAATATAGTCAAAATGCACGAACCACTCTTCAAAGGTAATGAGGATATTATGCATTATTGTATAATTATACTAGAAAGTGTATTCCAAACTTTTTGTTATTGTACAAATTAAATTATATAGACCTAAAGAACAGAAAAGGGTGGTATATGTTGGCCAGATACCAATCAAACTTGGAAAACGTTATTTATACAATCGGTTCAAGGAATTTGGTACAATACAATCATTAACACTTCATAAAAAACCAGAGTATGTGTAGAAAAAAATCAAATATCATAATTAATTAATTTTTTTATTTATATACATGATTCATTTTTTAATATTTTATAGTTTTCGTGTTTATTATGCATTCGTAACATATTCTGAGAATTCAGAAGCTGATCGTGCTATTAATCATGGAAATGACGATGAAAGCCAAGTCCAATTGGATATTAGATTTGGTGAACGGAAGCAAACTCAAACTCCTTACTATGATTTAGGTAAATAATATATTAAAACTAACTAAAAAAAAAAATCAGTTATTTAATGTAATTACAAATTGTTTAGATGATGAATGGTTGACTGACTGGTATGGGTACAAACAACCTTTAGCACCAGTAGTAAAAACAGAAGACATAGAAAAAGTGTCTTTCGAAGAAGAATTGCAAGAATTTTATAAGCTTTCTCAAATCAAAAAGTTAAATCAAATTAAGTCTTCTCAAGCCTCTTGACATACATTTTTTATTTTATTTCATCTTATAGTGTTGGAATAAAAATGTAATAATAAATATTGTTATAATTTTTCTCTTTTTAAGTCGTCTTGTTTTATTTTACAACAAATGAACCTTAAAAAAAACAACTATCCAATCATACATAAAAAATAGTGTATATAATTAAAAAGAAAAAAAAATTCTTATTATCTTTAAACATTTTCTCCTGTGTTGTCTTGAACAATTTTAGCTACTTTTCGGTATTCTACTACATTTGTTTTTGTACATTTCATTTCAGTCCAACTAATAGGAGTCATTGGATGGCCTAAAATTACACAAGATCAATTTTATCAAGTAAATTAAAATCATAGGTCACTTGACACTTACCATATTCACTGCACGCAATGACTACACCAAGTTCATTTTCAGCAGTGGTTAGTTTAAAGGTATGAGCTTCAGTCATTGGCAACTAAAAAATAAATGTTAGCCAAAAATATTAACAGAAGCTATTTGTGTATCATATTGAAAAAATTAAAACAATAAACTCGTCACTTACAATTCTAGCTAATATTATGTCTCCGGGTCTAAAACATTGTAACATATCAATTTTGTCAATTTCTTTCATGCGTACATCTTGTCTTCTAAGACTACTTCTGTATGTTTCATTCAGCTCATGTCCACAGACACTTGTGATAAGACACTTGCACATATCTTGGTTCAATGTAGTCACCTGACAAGAACAATTTATTAATACATTATTATATTCTATTTATTATTATTATACATAATTTATGATTAAAAAAGTAAATAAGTTATATTACCATTGCTGTTACAATATCTCCAGGTGCTGGAACAATAGTCTTATCTTTACTTCGAACTTCCACTACAGATATCTAAAAAGAATGATTAGTTTTAATACTATTTTCATTTTTTTGTTGAATTCAATAGACTTTTAATTACTTTATTATTTGTATTATCTACATTCACGATTCCAGCCAAACTGGAATAAATGTAATCTTGTCTTTTATATGTCCCTTTACCTAAAGTGTGTGTCGAATCTAGTCGACAGAGCCGTTGTCCTAAACATAAACAAATAGTAAGTAAAATGTTTATTTTATTTTTAGAAAAAAGTAAATTAAATATTTTTTTTAACATTTCAATACATAAAAGTGAGTTAACTAATTTAATTTGCCATATCTACACTTACAAGAATTACATTTTCGATCAAAATATTTGTAGGTACGAGACAAGTACATTCAATAATAATTAATTTGTGTTTTAATAACAAAAATGATAGACATTTTTTATTAATTTAAACTATGTTATTTTTATTAAACACAAGAACATGATTTTTAAAAGTATTTAAAATAAAATTTGTTTTGAAAAGTATTTTTATAAATTTTAAATTAAAATTTGAGCATCACTTAATCAAATATAAATCTGAAACACCCATGAAAATGTATACAGTAAATAAAAATAAAGCTGATTAAAAAAATTACAAGTACCAATAGGCTATTATAGAAATAAGAATTATTTACTCTTTTTTTTTACTCAATTCTTTAGATATTTTGTTGAGTAAATAAACTCACTAAATTTAAGTTGATACATGGATATACTGTCGTATAACAATTGATATAAAACTAGGAAAAGCTAAATAATTTTTATACATTTAAAATATGGTAAGTACACCCAGAATAATATTATTATTTATTATTTAATTCAATTCAATAATATTTTTGAAAATTGTAGTGAACAAGTCAATTTAATTACTTACAAAAAAAAAAAAAAAAATCCACAGAAGATGGGCTGATAAATAATATTAATGGGTATTTAAGAAAGTTAAACCTCCTACGTAATAAGTAATTAGATGAAAATATAAATTTTCTTAGAGTTAAAATATAAACTAGTATACAAATTGTAGTTTTATGGCAAACACAAAATAACAATAAATTATAAATTTAAGTACATATTATTAAAAACTTACCCGGCACACAAATTATTTTATTTTCCATTGAAAATTGGCTGTATTATTATTAAAGTTATTAAACTTAATAATTATAATTCTCAATTTTTAATTTTTATGAGACTAAAATCTAGAACACAAAAACACAAACTAGAGATAAGAAGACCAAACTCTGCCGATAACTACTGATAAAAACCTGAAAAAATGTGAACCATGGTAATTGGTAGACTGCGCTGGAGTCGCACAACTAGCTTTATAACCTGTCATAATCATACCTATAAGGATTTATGATGACGTTATATTGGTTTTTTGAAATAATAATTTTTTTTATCGGCAATATTTTAAGATTTGATTTTGACTTTTTAGATTAAATCACAAGTGTAATAGATAATTTACCTTATTAAAAATATCTAGGTATGCAGGATAAAAATAATAGGCATTAGCATGACAATAATATTATAGGTATTATTATTGATTTTTAAAACACCAATGGTAATATGGTATTATAATTTATAATTGTTTTTCTCATATTATATTATTAATAAAAAATATATTGAATACATATTACCTGACATTTGTAAGTTTACAATTAGCTTAATTTTTAGAGTTTCATCTATAAACGGTAATTTTTTAAGAGATTACATTAAAATATTATACATATAATAGGTACCTTGGTAGTTATTTTGTATCCCTTATACCAGTTGTATCGCTGACAAGTTTTTGGAGCGAATCCTCAAATTTGAAATTACACTTTATCGTAAAAAACAAAACATTGTTGTTCAATTTAACGGTTAATTTTTTTTTACAAGTAAAAGATTGGGAGTGTAAGTAATATTCTAACATATTTATTAATTATCATTATGTATTTATAAACTAACTGTATTCAAACGTGTGGGTATAATGGGTATGTATATACATTATACAATATACAGTGAAGTGAATCGTCATTCAAATGGTTTTAAGGTAGGTATTTGATTCATCGTGATTTATATGGTATGTATCTATTCATATTTTATTATATATATTTTTTCTCTGAATGTAAAATATAAATCTATATAATAGGTACATTATAACGAAAAATTTTATAACTCAAAAACATCATTGCATCAAGAAATTAAAACACCTCGTATTACATTGTATATTAGATATAATTTAAAAATTAAATGGTATATATATAGATGTATCGCATATATTTCCAAAGCTGAGTTTTGGACTCTGGAAACGTTCACGAACGCGAAGGGCTGATTTTACCCTACATCAAAATCGTTAGTGAAAAAGCTATATTACCTATATATTGGTTTTACGCCCCCCGCGTGTTTTCCATTTTATTTTTGGTGTATTTCCCTCAGTTTTTTGGACACATATAACTTATAAGTTATAACTCTAAAAGTTTTGCGTATTTATTACGGTAGCTACAGTAAGATAGGATGAAATACTTAAACGGATAACTTATAATTGAATTATTCGTAACATTTGGTTTGTAGTGTGGACTATATATATACGTGCGTGTGTATATATATTGTATGTATGTATAAGTATCTTGAATTTTTTCGGTCCACTAATAAATTCATTTGTACCGATTAGAAATAATTATGCATAGTGATTACTCATTAAATAGTGTTGTCCTATTTTTTTTTGGTCTTCCGTCGGCCGTCTTCATATAAAATTATAGATAGACTATTTCACAACTAATGGACTATTAATTTTTAGATACAGTTATCGTTGTATGTATTTTATTATATGTAGTTGGCAAAAAGCTAGGAAATGTAGGTAGGTGTAGGACGAAGGTAATTTGTAATAAAAATGATATAATAAATACTAAAATACCAATTTATTTAGAAGGTAATATTTGAGTATAGCCTTAAAATAATGTTTCATTAAATTAATAAGTATACTTACTAATTCAAATAATAATTTATTGTTTAAAGCAATGTTAATAAAAATACGTATTATGAAGGTTATGCAATATTTAAAATGTGCTGTTGAGCCTCCAATAAATACAAGGTGGGTTAAAAATTTGGTTCCTACAATTTCTGTATATTTAATCTAACCTACCACTGCAAAATGTTATAATTTTTATTTCCTAAAAGAAACTGCTTTCTTATAGACATAGTTATATCAACATAATTTTGCCATCTTCTAAATTGCATCTTTATAAATAATTGTTTGAATTATTATGGTCGTCGATTGTTAAATTGAGTCATATACTCAATACTCACATAGGTAATAGGTATAATAAAAGCACTTTTACATTATATACAAGAATATAGAAAGTCATATTACCAAAAACAGTAATTTATAATATTTAAATTCAATAATTTTTTTCAACTTAAAAACGTTAATTGTAATAATTACCATTACAATTAAATTCAAAGCCAATTTTATAGGCCAAAGGTTTTCTTTAATTAATTATTCAAATGTAGAAACTCATTTAAATAAAAATATTTAAATAAGACGATAATATCAATATGTAGTGTAGACTAAAGACATAGGGTGTATCTTATATCGTATTGTATTCGAGATTTTTAATGTTTTAGATCGATTAGGTATATTTAATTTTGAAAAAAAGAGAAAATAGGTAGGTAGGTATATGTTTTTATATTCAATTATTTTTATCACATTCGATATTTTAGATTCTAAACGAGGTGATGAATGTATTGATTATATAATGATGTGTGTTTTATTTTGTTTTTGTGTCTGTGTACTGTATAATTTGTGAAAATAATGCTTCAATTTCAAACTTCTAACCTAATTTTCGATGGCAAAGTGAATATCCTTGGTGCATTATAGAGGTTTAAAGTAAGAATTTTCCAACAGCTTTCAAAAAAATCGAGAAAAACAAAAAAAAAGTGATGGAAAACGAGAATCTTTACGCAAAACCAGTTTTCAACAAAATCAATTTTTTTTATGGTTGTAACTCAAAAATTAATAGCTATGAATACTTGAGATTTTCACTAAATGTTTATATTATCATATCTATACACGGTCGAATTTTCAAAACATTTTCACTTTTTTTGAGCTACTTATTATAGACAACCACAATTTTCGATTTTTCTGAGTATTTTTTTTTTTTTTTGAAGTGTCGATAAATTTCGGGTGCCCAAAAAAACTTTAAAAATACAAGATTTTATATAAGATGTTCTTATTTTAATACAAAAAAAAAAAAAAAATCAAAAATCGTTAAGTTTTTACGAAATATGTCAAAATCGCGAAAATTTGCAAGTAATTTTGTAGTTGAAAACTTTTTCTGTTTATAAATCTTTACATAATAATATTATAACGTCGTTAAATGAATAACAATAATAATGATTATTAAACAACAACATTAGGCTTGGCATTTTGTGGGGTTTCACATATCATACAGCCAATCAGCGCGCTGCTGACTATATACTACTTTTCTATTGGTTGTTATTATTATTGTATGCCTTTTAACATGTTTTTACTACTCAACTCTCAAGATTAAGTTCGTCAGTCGTAGTTCGAAGTTCGAACGCAGTAATCTATACTTAAAACCCTGCAGGACTATTCAAAGCACCACCGAGCCGGCAAACCGAATACCGTTGTTTCACTTCATGTACGTCGACAATAATAATTTATTCACCGTCAATTCTATACACACTTCAGAGGTAAGTCGTGGGTGATTACTAACTATACGCTTTAAACAGTTTATTTTAATATAATATGATCTATCTAGTATCTATACTATAAAAGCAAGTCCTGAATTTTTGTCGCGCAAATAAATCTATACCGTTCAACGTTTGCGAGTAATTTTGTAGTTGAAAATTCATAAAATTTTTTGTGTTTATAACTAAAGTTAAATAGTTCAACACTAAGTTTTCTATAAGTTTAACTTCAAATCTTTATAGACAGTAAATTCGAAGCTTCATTATAGGAAAAATGTTGTGTGTTTGAATTTTAAATTTTTACGAAATCGTGTAACAATAACAATTTATCCTCAAACAATTTTAAGTATTTGTTATTATATTCAAAAAATACAAGTCGTAGAAACTTGAAATTTTCACTAGTTATTTAGATTTTAGATTTTATTTAGATTGGAATTTTCTTTGCTTAATTTTCTTTTCAAAATATTTCACTTATTTTAATGCTATATTAATAGACATTAGAAGTATTCGTTTTTGTTTTTTTTTTTCATACATTTTGATATAAATTTTTTTGATATTGATTTTTAATACAATATTTTCCATAAATTTTCTTATAATTATAAAGGAAGTTGAGCGTTGGTCAATTAAAATAATTTTATCTTAGTTTAAATTTATACGAATCTAAAATCTACGCGCAAAATAACATCAAATAATTTCAGATTTTTGTTGTAGTTAAAAATTAATCGTCGTAGAAACTTGAAACATATAAATCATTTTTTCACCACCTAATTTAAAATATATATATTATATACTACGAGTATATCGTAGGCTGACAAATCATTTCGATGCAAAATCATTTTTCTTATGCAATGATACATATATCATTCAATTATTGGACTCAAATTTAACACTCCTATAGGTATATTATATAATAGTGATCCATACGGCACCTATTGTACAGCAAAGCAGTACCCACTTGACCACGCTTTTTAATTACGCAATTCTACCAATAAAAAAATTAATGTATATCTTTTAAATAGTAACAAACATATTTTTTATGAATTCTAGTAGTTTTTTTTTTTTTTAAATTGTTATCGTAAAATGATCGACACACATACAACAATTTATTCAATTTCGGGATAAATGCCTATACAAAAGAATTTGCCTAATATTGTAACTTATTTAAGATAATAGATTATCGATTTAGCATATAAAAGATATGCAATTGTATTAAACGAGTGACATAAAAATTATTTAGTTTTATAGTTAATTATATTTATTACAATTATTTTTTATACTCACTATTAGCGAATTTATCAATTTCTAGAAAACTCTAGTACATACATTAGTAACTGCTGTTCTAAAATCGATAATTTTACCATTTAAGTTATTAGAAAAAATGTACTAGATCCCATAAAAAAATATGAGTGTTTAAAATGTTTGGAAAAATTATAAAATATGTCTTTTTACATTTTTTCAAAACTTCATATTATTGATCTTGATCTATAATTATTAAAAAATCACTAACATATAGACACATCATAAAATATATTATGATAGACTTATAAGCATAAATTAGGTTACTTTAAGTATATTTATAAAATTATATTAGGCAATTCTCTTATTTATCAGTAGGTAACTACATAGTGTTTCCTATATATGAAATATTACGCGTATCTATTTCTATTATATGGCTATATACCTATATATTTTGTATTATTTATTAATTAAATAATGTATATTAGGTATATGACATATTTTATTAGGTTTGATATATTTTATTTTTTCTTGGTCACTTATGCACACTGCACAGTAAATAAATAATAAAGTTATGTAAGTAAAAGCATCCTTTAAACTTGATTTAAACTTTTTAACTAGTTAGTGTTCAGCTTTGATTATCTGAAATCTGCATACTAAAATGTTTAAATCTTATTACACTAAACAAATTTTACATTCCAATTCTGAAAGAGTCAGGATAATAGCATAGTTACATAATTTAATTATCTTTATTATATTGTATTTTGGAGAACTTTGATTTTTAAAATCATATACCTATTAATATATAAATACTTATTTGGATTCTACTGCGATAGTTTAAAAATGACTTGCACAGCTGCACTAGACTTTTACTTATTAGAGATAATAGAACACTTGATAATATCTAATTAGTAAATAGTACTGTATATGGAGTATGTGGTTATAATAATTAGTGTAAATTACACGACGAGATTAATACTAAATGTACTATACAAAGTTATGATATAATAATTATTCTCAATCACTAATTTAAATTTTAATTGATTCTAATAACTAATAAGTAATACCTAGTATATATAGGTACATATGTTACATAAATCATAGATTATAGGGTATAGTATAGAATATAGAACTATAGATGCATACAATTTTTATATTGTATATATTAGTAGTTTTTACGGTTATTGGTTTTTGTGTTATATGAATAATTTATGCATTTTTTATTTTTGTATTTAAACTCATCATCGTATAGGACGGATTTTTAGTTTTGTCTGATATAAATTGAGAGTATACAGAACAATATGCAACTCCTACAACTTCCGAGTCCTAGTTATAATGAATAATACAAATCGCTTTTAATTGTTATCTAGGTTTTTATTCACTGTCGGAATAATTTAAACTTCAATTGATTATAGAAAATTGATTCGATTTTCCAGTAGAACATTTTTTTTTAATATAGGTTGAAAACATATAATATAATTTTGTATTAAAGTTTTAAATCTAAATCTAAACAGAATTTTTTTATAAATTTCTAACTACAAAATATATTTTTACATTTTCCTGATTTTGACGGATGTTATTATTAATTTATATGATTTAAATAAATTGTAGATTCATAAAAATAATTAAATAAATATTATAATTTTCATTTGAACTTCAACAAGATTAAAGATTATTATTATTTTTTTTTATTAGCTACCAGCATAAACTTTCAAGAGAAAAGTTGTATTCATTATTTGTTTGTAAATAATAGGTACACTGTAATACTGTATTGACCCATATTAATAAAGTTAAGTGTAGCCTTATAGTATGACTAATATCCTCTTAACGTCACGTGAAAGTTTTCAATTGCTGGTTATGAAGTTTTTCAACTATTCGCGGTAGGCATTCTAACTGCAATAGAATATATATTATATATGCATAGCTAGTAGCTATCTACAATAGTAGGTAATCGCCAATTATATAAGTATTAAGTATGAGTTGGAATAAAGTGTAAAAAACTAAAATTTTCTTTAAACATACAAATTACTCAGACAGATAACTGCATACGATTTGGAGTTCTGATCGGGAGCAAAAATTATTCCTTACTATTATTTAATATTATTTTTTATTGTTAAAAAAGTCAGGATAGAAGTTTCGATTACAATAGTTTTACACAAATAATATTGCAGGATATATATATTTTACTTATATAAAATATAAGTAACATTATGGATTATAAAGTAAAAGCATGAAGACAATAATAAAATGTTGTTAGAAATTTGTTTAAAAAGGTACTATCTTGTTAAAACAATTGAAATATCATAAATAGGTAGGTAATCAATTTACAAACAAAGATAATTTAGTTGTCCATAAGTTTTATGATAGATTAATTCATTCGAATTATTAAAATTAACAAAACAAAATAATTTCTACTGAAAACACATTTTCTTTGTTTTATACTTTTAAAAGACGAAAACAACACGCAAAATATCAGTTTGAATTACGAAGAGTAGTTTGATCCAAAAAATGATGTCGCTCAATCAATTTGCGTAGGTCCATGCCGTACATAATATAATTCACCATGCAGCGATGTATCTAGCTAAGTACCAAATAATCCACGTCACGGCGTCACCACCAAGTCACAAGAGTATCAACAAAAGAGCGAAACATAACAAAGGTCGTATAACTTGGAAGTCAAAGTCAAATATATACTTATCTCCGTCAGATAGGTGCTTATTATAGCCAGTGTCATGTTGCTGGAATAAGTCATCACGAAGGTTACCCATATCTATAATATACCTATTAAAAAATAGTTGTTATCGGAGTACTGGGTTATTTGTCGTCGGCAAGAACCTAGAGGGAGAAAAAACTATCTGTAAATATACACATAATACAATACAGCCATACAGGGTTTTGGTATTTTCCTTTTTAGCGGTGTTTTGACGATTTATTATTACTATTATTTATAGTGCTAGAAATTTATACAGATTGATTGTTGTAAAATGAATAGGAAATTGTACGTTATAATACTTAGGTTATCTTCTTTTTAAATGATAGTAACCTACCTATATACTTTTAGTTTATTACCCTGGATAAATACCCTAGTACCCTATTACCCTAATTTGAATATGATTATTAAATACATAGGTAGGTACATATAGGGATCATCGTATGGTAATTTTTCAATACTTTAAAAATATTGCAATTCAGCATTAAGTGTAGTACGGTCAGTATTCGCTGCAACGACGACCGTTATTCAAATTATTATGTTTATTGCTCTTAAAAAAATAAGAATATCGTGTATATAACGGTTTACAGATCGCATTGCAATGACTATCGTTAAGACACTAAACCGAAATATTTGAAATTAATTGTATGAATTCATTAATTAGAATAATTGGCTGATAGCCATTCCGTATTTTAATAATAATAAATAATAATAATACATGCATGGCACACGCGCTGCGCGACTTGTACGTATTATACGTCATACATGTATGCATGCGGGTGCGTCGGAAATAACTTACAGCGCGCCGCGCCGGAACACGACAGCCCCTATCGAAGCTTTTTCCCAGCGGGCGAAAAACCGCGAGCGCGCACGCAGTCAGTGTTGTGCTACCGCCCGGGAAACCCATTCGACCGTCTGACCGTATATGTCGCGTTTACTATTTTTCACCACGCTCGCACGTAATTCGTCTTCGTATTGGAGTGACTAAAATTGTTTTTTGCGCGTTTTCTCCTCCGCTAGCGTTACACATTGTGTGTTATTAAAATTATGTGATATAGATAGGAATATAACCCGTCAACGTGTAAATAACTAAATATAATAAAAAAAAAAAAATGTTAGGACACAAGAAAGCCAAAATGGTTTTCGATTTGATGTGTTGTGTTTATGTCTGGTGAGTGAGTGATGACCAATAACATTTAATCTGTGGGCGCATCATGTCGATATCATTTGACGAGTCTATCGCCAACCACCAGGTGACATTGTATGTCTTACAAATACCGATTCCCGACTAGTGAACGTTTGAAGACAATTCTATCATGGCATAGAGTCACAGAGAGTCGTATTCAGGGCAGAATAATATTTTATTCACTGTCGAGTCTTGTAAGTATATTGTTGCAATTTACGATGTACTTATACAAATTATAATTTAGAAATACACATAAAATTATAAGAAATCGGCCATTATGGCCCTTATGTCTTTAATTATCTTAGTATTACCAACATGTTATCATGTTTTATTAAATATTATTTTATAAACTTAAGAAAAAACTAAATTGAGTAGAACATGTAAAAAATGATTTTAAAATGTATGTAAAATGGAAATAATTGCAAATTATTATGCTATGATAATAATTCGAATTACCTTTTACAAAAGTTTAAACTTTTAGGTTTTAATACTTTTAATTGTAAAATAATTTAAGTATTAAATTAATCTAAAAGTAATAGTTTTCATTGTTAAAAATATATTCCTTTTTCTAAATTTTGTCATTTTTGAAATAGCTTTAAGCGTTTACAAAAATAAAAGCAGGGGATGATAAATTAATAAATCTATAAAATATTGTATTAGAAAAATACTGTGGAAATTGTTAATAATAATATCATCATCAGTGAAATTAATTTATTTTAACCAACAAAATGTTGACATATTGAATGATAGTGTACTGACTAGCTTGTATTAAATTGGTAGGATTACAAAGTTGTAATTCTAAAAATTTTAATTTTATGTCTATCTTTATTTAGAGCTTAAAATGGTCAAATTGTTTCGAAAAACTTAACTTTTACTAAAATAACTAAAGAACTATATCTATTGCCATAGTTAATATTTTAAATTAAATCGTTTATTGATATTCCGTTTAATAATTTTCTGATATTCTGAATGTTAAAAAAAGCCGAAAGTATAATTTTTGTGTAGTAAAATTAAAACTGTAAATAAATGGTAAGCTTTAAATTTTTTTTTTTTAAAAAAAAAAGTAACAATAAACGAACGACCATTCAGAATTCACTGCAGTAGTAATAATTCCAAGGGCGAAAAGTTTCGTTTTTAGAAGTCCCCAGTGTGATTCACTAATGGCCTTGGGCACGAAAAACTTCCTCTACGCCATCTCCCTCAAAATCCCGCAGGAATTATACGTCTACCTGCTACCGTCTTACGAATAATACCATATTTCTTGGAGGCTGCCAATAAAAACCCCTAGTATACAGTCGTCTATATACCTATGTGGCTATGTCTGACTTCTTACATTCTTTACACACCTTATAGATTTATCTATTACACGCTCTTGTGATTTCTCAATTTTCGTTTTTGTATTTTGTATAATAATTTTTGAAAATTTATGTTAAAGATGGGTAACGTTTTTATTGCTTTTTGCTTCTATTTTGCATTGAAACGTCAACATGATTCATGGAACCCCAACATTTTGCGCCTGTACGGCGTCATTAAGAATACCCCCTGTGTATGTATAATAACTGCGGGCCAACCAGAACCGTTCGGGTATGATTCAATTAAGGAGCACCCGAGTAAATCTAGAAGAGCTGTTAATTATTTTGAAAATCAAAATCCTCCGGTATATAATGCGATTATCGAGCATTGCACTGTCGACGTTTATGTTTTTCCTAGACCAATTAATTTTATATTATATCCAATTTACATTTTTTATATTGTCCATATTATCCATTATAGGTATACTATGTTATCAACAAATTGAACATTTAAGTATACTGATTAATTTTCTAAGCTTTAATTTGTTACTAGATGTCTAGATACATTTGAAATCTTATAAACGGCGCATATATAATAAAAGTAGCTGACTCTATTAAAATTTAATTTAATTTATGTTTGGACCCCCGTAATTTCTTTGTGCGTAACCATAATCCTTGCATATTTCAATATTGTAATTCGTTTGTATATCAGGGAGACAATAATTATTTGCTATTACTGCAACAAAAAATTGTATCTTAGTCAATAAGAAGTATATTAGAAAAAAAAGTGTTACTAAATTAATAGAATAAGCTAAATTAAATATATATCAAACAAATAAAAACATTCAAAAAAACTTCAAAAGTAGTATATATAACTTCATACTTTGAACGTTAACCAGGTTATTTGAATGGGTTATTCGTATTAAATTGGAAAATGGTTATATAATTTATTATTTTAAACATAATTCTCAATTTTAAGCTTAGTTGATTTAACACATCTAATTATATTATGTATTATAACTTATAATTTATAAGTTCAACATATTAAGTTAAATATATAATTTAACGCATATTATAATATACGTATGTCGTATATATGTTAGGTTTTATTTTCGGGAATTTTTTATTCTACTCCAAAATGTTGAAAAGTTAAAAAAAAACTTCTAAGTATTCCGTCCCTTTGTGAAAATTTTTCTGTGAATTATGTTGTTAATTCATGGAACTTAAACGAAAAATCTGATTTTTTTTTTTAATTTGATATTATTTAGTGCTATAAGTTATTCAGAGAATTTACTGTGACAAGACTTGTAAGAAAACTCTGAATCTCGTTTGTCACGTCTCTGCGGGTCATTCCCATGAGATTGGTGGCCACATAAAAGAATCACAACGTAAATTAAGATTTAAAAAAAAGAGAGAGAAAGAGAGCTTTAAAAAAGTGTAGAAAAACTGATGAAAAGTTTTACCCAAGTATAGTATCTGTTCTATTTGGTCTCAGTCCAGTTGTAAGTCGTTCCCTCGAGAGAAGTGAAATCTAAAACTGTCTAAAAACATTTTCTTCGTTTACTATATTGTGTGAATCGTCCAACAGTTGTTACATGTTGTAATTAATTTAATTGAACACTATTTCTAATAGGTTTGTGAACAATTTTATAAACCACAGAGTTCACCATAAAATAATATTTATATGTAAACTGCAAGTGAGAACTGAAATAGACATTATATACAAGTAAATAAATTAATAATGTAACAAAACATGTGCGTATTTTGGGTATATGCATTACAAATAAGTATATACAAAATATTTTTGATCATTGGTATCACATATATTTTGCTCGTTCAATTTTGATGTGAAAGCCAATTTTGTTTGGTATTGAAGAATGATATTTGGTACTCGTGGGAAATAAAAATGTTTTTTAGTATAGAAATATTCCAGAATTATTCTACCGCCAATAATATAATGTATTAATATTGTATAAAAGTTGTATATATGTTTTTGTTAATGTGTCTTAGACGTAAACGTCATATTATTACACATTTTTACTATCCGCATATATTAGTAGATACAAAAAAAAAAAAAAACAAAATACTATTAATAATATTTTTTCTTTATATCTAAGTGAATATTAAATGTGTTTTTGATTAATTAGATTTAAGTTCTATGCATATTTAAATTTTTATATTGTTATAATATAAAATACAGTTTTTTAAGACTAATGTTTTTAATTATTTTTTTTTAACTATATACTATATATAACTATATATATATATATTAATATATATTATGTTTTACATATTATACTGGATAAAATTACTATTGTACACGGCCTGTTCAATAAATTACTATACAGTGACCCCTTTCATTAATTATTAAGCTTACATGGTTTTTCATTTATTGTCCAGCATAAAAATAATAGCATTATCCTCCAAAAAATGTCCAGGAATAATAACTTTTACTAATCAATAATTTTAATTTAAAATAATATATAATCATAATTCAGTTTAAAAATAAATTATTGTATAATATAAATATTTAAGTTATATTTGTTTGGAAATACAAAATGCATCTTCAGATGTTCAGTGTAATGAATTAAAAATCATTAACAATTATATATTTTGAAGGTATTTATTATTTTATATTATACTTTAATATAATATTATTGTAAGTACTTAAATTCTTGGTAAATAACTATCATATATATATATATATTGTTATTCACTATTGGAATTTCAGTATTCGTTTGTCGTGAATTTTTAACTCGATTAATTTACCCATTGTATAAAATATAGTAGCAAAATGTTGTATAATTTGTAAAGTTCAAGTTATAAAATTAAAATATATAAGTACTAAATATGCGCTAAAAAAAAATGTAGAAAACAAAGTATACACTCTTGAAATTTTTGACTTTTCCAAATTATTATTTATTAATTTATTATAAAATTACATACAACAGTCAATTTGACAGCAATCGTAAAGCATCAATACTAACAAACTCAAACATACGATTAATAATCAACTTTCAATGTTTGTAAATTAAAGTAGTAATATTAATTAAAATATATTGATAATTCTTTAAGATTTTTACACTAAGTATGTATTTTTATTGATAAAAACTTCTTTTAAAACCCTCAGCTATAAGTTAAAGTTATCCATGAGGTATATAAATCCCTCCTTAGATAACTTATATCGTATTTATATTTAGTATATATATAAATAATATATATATGTGTATTGGTATGTTCTTACTGTAAACCCTTTTTAGTTTAGTATCTTAAATGTACTAAAATAATTAACAATATATTATATTACTCGTACTGTACAATATTATGTCAATACAGCATAATATTATAGAGTAGGTATTTGATAATAATTAAATATTTATATGTAGTTATTGAACTACTTATACTTATTTGTTGATATTAATGTAAAATAAGTATATTTTTAAAATCCTATACATATATATTAGTTAAATTAAAATACTTATTGAATAAAAATATTGCAGATAGCTTTTTTAGATTTTACTGATTTTAAGTAACGTTTCTTTTTAGTTTTCATGTTATTACATTTTTACTTAAAAAATTTAAAGACAAATTTTGGTTTATAGAAAATACTATTTTGAAGAGAATAACAATTTTAAAGTTACAGGTTGAATGATTAATGAAGGAATAATTGATTCTGAATATTTCTTATAAAAACGAATAAAAAAACCCATTTAAAGGAAAATCTGCAACAACCTCAAACCTATAAATAATGTACGAAAGCACTAAACAAAGAATACCAAAATAAAAAGTTATTTTTTGTTCAATAGACAGCTTTTTGCAAATCCTGATATGTAAATTAAATTTAAATTTCGATTTTGTCCGATGATGTGTAAATATTTTAATACTAAGTCATTATACCGTTTTATTTTATTGTTAAATTGTATTTAAATAATTCTTAGTAATATAATATTTTCAGAATAAAGCAATAATGCTGTTTTTATTATTAAAAAAAAAGAGTGGTCAAGTGAGTAAAGCTCTGCTGTATATTTCTATAATGGTCACTATAATAGATATATTAAAAAGAAAAACGATTCTTAACGGAGATGATTTATCAGCATAGGAATAGGATAAATTTTCCAGTGGATGGTGAAAAAAGTGGTTTATGTTTTAGTGATCTGAATACCCCAAAATAAAATCATATACAGAAAATTCTAATTTAAACAACTGATGTATGTTTCAAGTTTCTATGACTAGAGTATAATTATAAACTATAACAAAAATCTAAAATTATTTGATAGAACCTAAATAGTTATTTTGCGCGTGGATTTTGGATCTCGCAAACATTTTAACTTAAGATAAAATATTTTTAATTGATAAGCGCTCAACTTCTTTTATAACTATAAGCCAAATTATAGAAAACCTTGTATTAAATTTTCAAATCTTACCTATTTGTACAACATTTTTTATAAATTTTAACTACAAAATAATTAGCAAATATTCAATGTTTGTCAATATTTGAACTTTAAATGCTAATAACAAAAATTGTGCCTACGTATTCTTATAATTTTTGAATCACTATACGGCTAACTTATGAGGAACTTTGTATTTAATTTTCAAGTATTTTGACTCATTTAAAAAATTTCATCAAAAGGTATATATTAAAAAAAAAAACCAAAAATTAATAAATCAAATGCCTGGAAATAGCATTAAAATAAGTGAAATATTTTGAAAATTAAATTATGTAAAGAAAATTCTAATCTAAATAACTGGTGAAATTTTCAAGTATCTACGACTTATATTTTTTGAATAATAACAAATACTTAAATATGTTTGAGGATAAATCGTTATTGTAATACGCGATTTTGTAAAAATTTAAAATTCAAACACTCACAACATTTTTCCTATAATGACGCTTCGAATTTTCTCTCTATAGCTATTTGAATGAAAACTTGACAACTTGTAGAAAACTTAGTGTTGAACTATTTAATCTTAGATATAAATACAAACAATTTTATGAATTTTCAACTACAAAATTACTTGTAAACGTTGAACGGTGTGGATTTATTTTAGCGATAAAAAATCGGGACTTGTTTTTATAGTACGAGTATAATAGATAGATTATATTATATTAAATTAATTATTTAAAGCGTATAGTTAAGTAATCGCCCACGACTTACCTCTGAAGTGTGTATAGAATTGACGGTGAATAAATTGTTATTGCCGACATACATGAGGTGAGACAACGGTATTCGGTTTGCCGGATCGGTGGTGCTTTGAATGGTCCTGCAGGGTTTGAAGTATAGTTCACTGCGTTCGAACTACGACTGATGAGCTTAATCTTGAGAGTCGATTAGTAAAGACATGTTAAAAGGCATACAATAATAATAACAACCAATAGAAAAGTAGTATATAGTCAGCAGCGCGCTGATTGGCTGTATGATATGTGAAACCCCACAAAATGCCAAGCCTAATGTTGTTGTTTAATAATCATTATTATTGTTATTCATTTAACGATGTTATAATATTATTGTATAATATATTTCCCGTGTGTAAGAATAATGATATTAATATGAGAAAAAAATTGTTTTTATTATCTATAAGTATATTTATAAGAATTTATAAACACCTTCAAATATTATTATTTTGTGTGGGTATAAGGTATGATCGAAGTAACTATAAGACAAAGAAACAGCCCCACAATTTACAAACAACTATCCACGGGGGCGGAACACGTGGGTGACAGCTAGTTAAAATATAACTTTACTAAAATAATATTTTCGTCCTGGGAGAATAAAGTAAATAGTTATAAAGTTAAGTTGAACAGTGACTAAGGAGTCTATCGTGTAGAGTAATATTATTTGCTCAATTAACTTAACATAATTTATTGACTCTTATTGATCAAAATTACGTCTTCAAGAATTACAATTATATAATTATATGTTACAATATTTATATTGCATATAATATATTATAGGAATTTTTATAAACAAATATTTTTCTGCTTAAAATTATTCACAAGATTATTCACCAGTGTATCATAAAAATTATTTACTTAATACTTATAATATATTCATTATTCATAGTAAATAAAAAGTTAATTACTCTGCAATAATTTGATTTGTATTAACTGTCTAAATAATAACGATAATAAAGTATAATACATTTTTAATTAAGTATTAATATAAATAAAGATAATTTTTTATCTTCCTTCTTGAATAGTACCTGAAAAATATTATTACGACTGTACATTTTTCTACTTTTGGTGGACTCCCATAGATAAAATGTATTTAATAATGAATAATTATTTACAATAATGAATGAATTGGTGATAACATTGTATAGGTGTTATTTAAAAATACTCAGAGACATTTTATTTAATGTTCAATTGATAAATGATAATAAGTATTTACGATCACGCGGCGTTATGAATAGGCATAATAGGGGCACCACGGTTGTGAGTTCATTTTAATGTTTTAATATTGATAAAAATTAGGAATAGTTTTCACACTCTTACTTAATATATATTGTGTATAATATAATTATATAATTATATTGTAAATATAGATATTCAAACATTTGAAATTTATTTGCATTTAAATTATTTTATATAATTAAGTTCCTTTAGAAGTATATGGTAACAGACTGAGCTTAAATTCAGGAATAATACACTTGGGTAGTAGGCTTCATGGATATATTATTATACACTCAGGGTATAAAGTATAAATGTAAAGTGTATTGTTTATTGTTTCATAGTATTTTCGTACGTATATTATTATCGTTTTATATAAATGGCTTAAATAATATGAATATTGAAAGTGTTTTTTTTAAACAAAACTTTTAAGTGTGTGCTTAAACTTCAATTATTAGTAAATGAAAAAATAACAGTATTTTTAAGACGTGCATTGCATTTCCTTAAATTTTCTTACGTATACTTGATAGGCATATATATATATTATATACATTATATACCTAATAAAATATATATTTTATTATTCAAAACTTTAAACTATTATTCTGCTGTTTACTGTTTATGGGTAATTCAGTAATTGGTACATAATTAATATTATAATTTATAAAATAATATTAAAATTTGAACATTTAATATTTTAAAACATTTAATTTTATTGTAAATTTAATTTGAGTCTCAAACTTAAGGTTCTTAATTTTTAATATTTATAGACTTTCGATAATATTTCGTTACCACCGTTTTCAAAGGGTTTTGATTCTTTTCAATTTCATTCTCTCGTTCAAACATATTTAATTTTAAATGAAACGAATTGAACAATTTTTAAATATTATTTTACTTAATTGACAACTCATTGTAGCATAGTAGAAAAAAATCAACTTTTTTAACTAAAAATATATTTCTGATAGTCTTTAATTTATATTTATTGCTTTTTTTTTTTTTTAAACAAATTTAATGAAAACTATTAAAAACAAATATATATTTATACTTGAAATTTTTTTACAAAAAGTTGAGGTATTTTAAAATTTATACCCAAACTTAAAAAAAATATAATCCGTCACGTATCTGTTGGTTTTTTATCGTTTGGTCTATTGTTTTATTTTTTTTATATACTAAACGTTGGGTGGATTTAATTTTGATGAACGATTTTACAAGTGGGATTTACGTCTTTATTTGACGTGACTGCGCATACAATGTTATAAAGTGAATGTAGATGGAAAACACAAAAGGCCCCGTTTATAACAGTATAGTGTATACACACAAAAACAAACGATTACTCTCTCTCACTCAATTATTTACGTAGCGAAAAATATTCATTTTATAATCTTTATATAATGTGTATATATTATTGTCTTTTGTAGGTATTTTACTATATTGTTACGAATATAATACAATTATCATATTTTCCTGAATTTTAGTTTAAAAAAATATAACTGGAGATCATATTATTATCTTATTTTATTTATGTCGTGAACAAAATATCTAACATTGGCTAGTAATAAATCTGAGTAATTATTGTGATGTTAATATAATATTCATTACAATAATTTTCGATCTTTATTTGATTAAGTATATGAAAAATATGCATGTAAGTTTACACTTGTAAAGTAAGTAGGTAATTGAATTGTTTATTTATATGCGATGAGCGATGAGCTATAAAGAATGTAGGTAGGTACTCGGCGAAGTACTCATATGGTGTAACTCACAATCGTGTAACCAACCATATTATAATATATGTAAAAATAAAATTCTTTAATTTATGAAATATATTATTACAAATAATATAATTTACATGAAATTTAAAAACACAATATTAACGTAAATTGTTATACGCGTTCAGCGATCCGGAGTCATCGTATCTATACACTAATTGTCTATTAGACGACTTTAAAAACTAAAACTGATGTAAATCGTTTAATACGTAACGTTTTTAAGTTGAACATGTCAAAATTATCACAGTCGTTAATAAGTTGAAATCAAAAATTAAAAAGAAATAATGATATTATGGTATAAATCACAGAATATATTTATAGTGCTATAGTGAAACTGGTCTGTTTTACCGAACATTACTAGACAAAATCTTGTCTTTCAAAGGACAGACATGATGTGGTGGAATAATAGCTAAAGAATGTCTAACAGTTTTTCTATGTGTGAGCATGTATGAAGAAACTTAAACCATTAGTCATTCAGAAATCTCTTAAGTCAAGATGTTTTAAATGGGTTGACGTTAGTAAACTGGGAGTTAAATTTAAAGCGAACAGTAAAGCGGGTTGACTACGCCTGTAATGACAGATTGGCTTCAACGATTCGATAATATTTTATTGTTCCTCGGTAACGCTACATCACTTGTACTTCAGGATTTTGATAACTTTAAATATATTTTTTTCTCTTAAATATAACTTCAAATTTTAAATCTTTAAATGAAAAAATAATTTAAAATGTCAGAGTTAAGTACCGTAAGTTCGTATCGTAACACCTATTATTCCGGATCTGGATAACGCTCAAAATGTACAATACTTAGCCTAAGCAAAATCAAAACTAAAACACAAACAAAAATCAATTCTACCTATAAATTTTTTAAATTCAATAATATGTATATATATATATATATATATTCTTTGTACTAAATAATAATAATATTAAATAATATTATGTATAAAGTAATTTCATCAAATATTGACATCATAGTTCGCTTGTAAGTTTTACCAAATTTTTACATTTAAACCTGTCAATAACGGACACTTTTTAAGGCCCTGTAACTATATGTATAACTATATTATATACCTACTGCACCATAGCTGGCAAATAGCTTCATATTATGCCTGCGGGCTGCAATGACTACATCACTACAAATACACACACGCATATTATATATTATATATAATATTGTATATATAGCCTCTGGTGTTCATACCCCGCATATTCACGTTTGACTGTTGTGCAAATATATACTCACTTTCGAAAGGGCGATCGAGTCAGACGGGTTTAATCCGGTGTTTGTACAGGCCAAAATAGGGACAGCGCAATAAGAGATCGGTCAATGAGAATTATCTGTTTCTACAATGTGTAACATATTATATTGTCCGTCCGATATTTGTTGGGGTGGTTGAGACTGTATACGTTTTCATACACGCGATATAATAATACCTATATACAATGCCTAGTGATTATTTTATCGATTAGCAGTTATTATTAGCAGTAATTTTTAACTTTTTGGATGGAAAAAAAACCCAGAACATTACATTGAATATTCATATTCTCAAGTAGAATGTTTTCCAAGGATTTTCATATTTATTGAAATTGTAATTTTCTAAAATTCCACCGATTAAACTGAATCATTCAACTATAAATTTTATATTTTATCAATGGTCGTTCACTAGTACCTAAAGAAAAAATGATGTATTTATATAATATCATGTTTTTATTAATGCGAAACATTTACAGTTTCAAAACTATTTACAATTTTCAAACTCGTTAATAGTTGGTTGTTTATATTAATAAAATCACCGTTTATTAATATACAGACTACGACTACAGGTACCTGCATTGGGAATTGGCGGCCGTTCTTGTGTGTAAACTGATAAACATACAACATAGTATAACATTGTATTACGCAATAATATTCACGTTGCTATAATAATAAAAAGTACATTTATAATATAAATATATAATGCATTGTTTTATCGGGAAGTGTTTAAAATAATAATTATAATTATAAGATAGTATAAATTATTCTCAGTATTTTATGAAAAAATTACAATAGTTCCAAATTCTTCATAATTTTATTATTAGATAATAAGCAATAATTAAGCATTAATCTGTGCCATCATACAAGCCATAATCAAAGAAATAAAATAAATAAATAAAATATAAAAACAGAAAATTACACCTTCTTTTAATTCATAAACCTTCCACGTATTACAATTGTATTATTATATTTTTAATTTAATTTGATGTTTAACATCGTCTCTGTAATCGAACGATAACATTTAGCAGATTAATCGTACAGAGCATGATGATTAACAATTATTTATTGCTTTTTATTTTGCTTAGGCGTGTAAAAATTCGAACTTTAAGTTATACCAAAATATCCTGCCAAGTCATTTGGCCCGCACTATGCTTCTCAGTTTGGATTTCCAGGTGAAACGCTATCCCTCTGGAGTGTAAAATTCTTAACTTGGCAACATTCCAATGGACCGGGGCAACTAAACCAACTGCTCAGAGGGTATCGGAGATTTGAAATAAACTCTATTTTGTTGTACACTGATTGGAAACAAGAATGTAAGTAAAAAAAAAAAACCATTTTTTCAGGTTATAGCAGAAAAAATAAAAAAAACCCAGAGATTACTGCCATATTGGGTGCTATAGGTTAGATTCTTCACTCGATTCGCATGCACCTTTGCTTAGGCGATATTGGTTTATTGTGATATTAAATCAAATAATAATAAGTATAATGATAATCAAAGTATTTGTAAAATTATCTCAGTTTAAAAAAACTTTTATTGATATATATTTAAGATGATTTTCCTATTTTAAATTAACATTTAGCTTCAATTTACAACCTTTGATGTCGTTGTAGGAACATATAATTTATTTTAAAATAAAATAAATTGACCATTGAAAAAGATAAATTCTTTGTTTTTAAATATCATTGTAAGACCAATACATTCTGAGTATAAACCAAAGAATGTAATAATGAAAACAAAGATACTACAAAAGTTCAGCATGAAAAGAAAGCAATTTAATTGGGAAACATGTTGTGATAGCTACTAAGTAATTTTCAAATAAAACATAAAAATAAATAACTTAAAATTGTTTCATTTTTACCAAGTTTTTACACGAGCAATTATCGTGCAGTAATAATGGTTACGATGATAAGTACAAAATAATTAAAAAAAAATATGATGATATATTTAACAATAATGTATAATCACGCTTATTTGATTTGATTGTAAATCATTCATCAACTTGTTTTGTAAACTGTACAATTATTATAATTAATTGATTGATATTTTAATATTACGTACCATAATATGAAATGTAAAACAAAGTTGTAAAAACGATGTTTACGTCCTATTTAATTATTATTTGTGCTCAAATTAATAAACGAAGTATGATTATTTTTTATTTTTTTAATGAATTATTTATATTATTTATAATGTAATATATTGAACATGTTATTAATAACTAGGTACTTATATGAATTTTAAATTAAGTATTTCTTATTTTTATTCAAGTAGTTTCAAATATTTCATATTATATGTATATACATTCATTGAGTTAAAAAAAATGTGACGAAAAATATAACTTATTGGTTCAAAAAACTTCTGCATAATGTTATGTAAGTATTATGTAAAGAGGTTTTTATAAAATTGGTGCACGTTCTAAACATAAAATATAAAAATGGTTACTACAACAATGGTTCTTAATAGACGGGGACAAACTAAAGTACCTACTTGATGTTTACACATAGGTAACTAAACACACACAGTGTGAAATTCTTACTTTTAGTGAATTTAACTCAATACTTAACATCAGTTACGAAAGGATGAGTTTTAGTAATAATGTAATAATAAATAAAAGTACATTTGGAAAACAAATTTTTAAAAGATGTATAACACAAATCCTGAATTTCCTTATATATTATGATTAATAGTTTTTAAAAGCATTTTGTTACTGGTATTATATGTATTTATTGTTACTATTAAAATAAACTATGAACTGCAACTAATTTATTTGGCATACATTTTGTAAATTGTGTAATATTATTGAAACAGTCATTACTCATTAGCATACGATACTATTATATATTTATATTTGAAGTCTAAATAACTGTTCAAAAAAAAAAAAAAAGCGGGCAAGTGGGTACCGCTCTGCTGTACATTAGGTGCCGTGTGGATCATTATTATATGTTATAAGAGTGTTAAATTTGAATCCAATGATATTTATCATTGTATACGAAAAACAATTCTGAACGGAGATGATTTGTCAGCCTAGGATATAATTTCCAGTGGTTATTGAAAAAGGTGGTTTATGTTTTAATGGCCTGAATACACCAACATTTAAGTTCTTTTATAACTATTGTAAGCTAAACTTATGAAAAATCTTGTATTCAATTTTCAACTCTTAGCTACTTATACAAAATTTTTTATGAATTATACCTACAAAATAATATGCAAATATTCATGATTTTGACAAATTTTTGTCAATATTTGAATTTCAAATGCTAATAAAAAAAAATTGTGCCTATGTATTCCTATAATTTTTTAATCACCATAAAACTAACTTATGAGGAACTTTGTATTAAATTTTTAAGTATTTTGATAGGGCCAGAAAAATTTATCGACACTTCAAAAAAAAAAATTCTTATAAAAATCTAAAATTTCAGTGGTCTATAAATAACTCAAAAAAAGTCAAACATTTTTGAAAATTTAACTGTATATATATAACACTGACATAAACATTTGGTGAAAATTCATGTATTTACAGTGATTAGTTTTTGAATTACAATCATATAAAAAAATCGATTTGGTCGAAAACTGGATTTGCGTAAAAATTCCCGTTTTTCCTTAATTTTTTTTTGGTTTTTCCCGGCGCTTTAAAAAGCACACAACATTGTAAAATCAATACATTCATTGCTCCGCTCAGAATCTAAAAATAAATAAATAAAACTAACTTATATTGTTATACCGCATGAATGTTTTTATGTTTTTGATTTTTTTTTTTTAAATCCAATGTGATTAAATTAATTTATATGATTATCGTCCATAACGTCTTGTAAAATATACATTTAATTGAATAATAATTTGGATTTGACGATTGTGAGTTGATTATATTATCATTTTTTTAATATATATGTGTAAGGTTTTAAATGTTATTAAGTTATTATTGTGAGTATTCTAAGAACAGAAAATAACCTTTTAATACTTATTTATTATCAAATAAAATAAAAATTATAATTCATGATAAATAATATTTAATATTATTTTAACATTTTTTTTAGATATGTTTCTTAACTACCTAACTAAATGTTATTCTATTTATCACCCCCCTGGTAATTAAATATAAAACGAATGGATAACTAATTTTATTAATTTAATTTATAAAAATATATCTCAGAGCATTAATTAATAATAATAATCTAAAAGCTTTTAGTGAAGTTAATCTTTAAAACTCATATTATTCTTAGCATCCTGATATCAAAATAGTTAATTAAGTACAGTGACTAATATATATGTTATCAAAAGAAACCATTTATCACTGATAAACTAAGTCACCTGATAGAATATGAAGAAAGCATGTACCTATAATACAGCAGTCCATAAGACATTTACGGAAGTTTAATCCTTTTAAACCAGATGTAGTAATTGTATTTTTGACTCTCAGTTTTATAACATTTTTTTGGAAATTTCATTATAAAATATTGTGTTTTAAAACATTATGTGTTTAATTATAACTAATAAGTAAATATTATAAACTGAAATCCAAATTTCTTTATAATGCAATCGTTAAGTAGTATCTATTGTAGTTGTAATGATTATGAACAAAATATACGATTGAAACTTGCATTAAAATTATTAATATTTTTATAGTTATAGTGATTAATTTATATTGAAGTAACCTCTTTAGATTGGGAGTTATATTGTATGCGTGCGCATACAATTTTTATAAATTATAATTATCAACTAATATTTTTACATACTCTACAAACCTTGTGTATACATATTTTAAGTTGATTATATATTTTTTTATATCAAATTTTTTATTTTTCTTTCAAAAATTATTAAAATTTATGTTACATAATTAGTTAAATAATTGGAGTAACTAAATTAAATATTATAATTACGTAATAATTAGTACTTGTGGAGTTGTGGAAAAATTTATAGGACGGTGTGTTACCCTTAATTTATTTCATAAGTCAAAGCGGAGGTAGCTCGTAATTTAATTAAGTTAGAACGTCGATGCGGCTTCCGTCATACAGTTTTCATTTGAAAATGTATTTTTTTTAATTTCTTAAGAAATCTTCTATATTATGAAAATGATTAATAAAATTATTATATCAACCTATGGGGTTTTATATACACTATACAATTTTATAAGATGATTTTCAGAGTAAATAAATACACTGTAAGTTATACATTTTGCGCTGTGGTTGTAATTTGAAAATAAAATGTATGTCGTAATCGCCTAAATAATCAAAAAATCTGTTGTATTAATTGTTAATCTGTTAAATTTAACAATTTATTATAAATCATGATTATTTTGAAAGTATAGAAAGAAAAATGTAATAATTATCGAATAGCTCAATGATGAGTAAATAACTGTCTATTTAATATACCTAATATTTAAGTTTCCAATAGTACTTATATTTTCCAAAAATTATCGAATACATTTGATACATCACGTTTTTTTGAGATTAAATTAAGTTTTTGCTTTCCATTTACACATTATAAATCATAGTAATAATGTATTATTTTAATAAAGGCGAGCGAATACTTTATTAAATGACAGTGTTTTATATAAGTTAACTAATAAGTAATAAGTAATTCTGAGCCTTTGGTAGTCGAAAATAATAATACTAATATTATCACTGTTTATATTTACCTTGACTTAAAACATTTGTTATTTATTATAATTTTGTTTTTTTTTTTCGTTTGCGAAATACATCTTTGAATTTTATATTACTAATAATTAGCAATAATTTAAAGAATCCCCTTCGATCCGAACTTTGTAAGGTTTCAGGAAACCTGTACACGTAGGTTACTTTATTTAAGATTCAAATGTTCGCGTTACTATAATGGTGGCGGGTTATGTTACAAGATGAACTTATTTAATAAATCACGTTGCTATGTTTTTTTTTTTTGCTATTTTTTTTTTTTTAATACAGTACAAAGGTTTTGAATACGACTTGGAATTAAAACTTTGCAGACTCTAACGGGTTTGGCTTTTGTTTAGAGTCTACAGAGGTAATTAAACTATACTATACTGTTATGCGATGCGTTCTCAAGCGAATAACATATTTTTTTTTTACTTGCTAACAGTCTCTCGCATATCGGCATAACTATACGAGAGTTGCATATTATATTATTGTCTATCGTAGTACAAAACACTGAAAGTCTATATCACGTAAATCGTGCCAACATGTGAATTTTGATTTACCTTCTCGCGTGAACTTAAAGAACTCAGCGTCTTAGTCTCTTAGACTACTCTTGTAAATGCCTCTTAGCCTCTATGTCCACATAGCCTCTTGATCAGAAAAAAATTAATAAAACACAATATTTTCTATAATCTATATACCTAATATATGCTTATATTATTATAAATTATACCTAATACCTAAAACGAAAGTACGTGTCCTATATTCATGGAAACTAGAACACAAATGTTATAAATAGTGTAATGTTATGGGCGTTATCGGTGTCTACTCTATAATTTCAAACTTATATAATTAAAAAAAAATAATAACAATTTAGATTGCCTCCCCAAAAAGTAATCCGATTATTTTAATATATATTTAATATTTATTTTTTTGGAATAATGATGGTTTTTAATGAATCTATATTATATCTAAAAAAATATTATCAAAATTATTAATAGTTTTTGAAATGAGCGAGTTAAACAGATCACTGCAGTTTAGTGTAACATCAGATATTTCAAAATGAAATATTTATTGATCTTTACTAAATGTAATCCAACGTAATTAATCGTAAATCTAGTCGATTAAAACTTCATCATTAATTCCTAAAATTATTTAACATTAATTCCAAACAATTATTTAACATTAATTCCAAATAATTTAGTTGTAAATATTATATACATCGTACATATTATGTAAATAAATAATATTATTTATTATGCATCGTACACAATAAGTAGGTAATAATTTATGATATTATTCTAATGATAATAATCATTTGAATGTTAAAATTTGCTGTACTGAATATGTTACGAAAATTGGTATTTATGTATTTATTTTTATAACTGTGAACTAGGTACCAAATTTAATAAATAAATATACATATAGCATTTAGAATATTAAATGTATATCAAATTAATTTAATATCGTTTATCTCAATTCAAATCTTTAAAACAAGAAGTATACGCGAGTAATTGAATTTTTAAATTGTATAAATTTGACTATAATGATAGAATAATTTGATGAAATCCAATACAATAAAAGTTTATTTTCTTAATCAGACAGTTATATATTATACATTTTAATTTGTCAGTAATAATATTATTTATGTATGAATAATTAATTAAATAAATATATAGTTGATTAATATTATTGCGAATAATTAATAATCAATTATAATTTCAAATTAATTATGCATAGGGACAATTTCGAAGTTATTTATAAAATAATTTGACACGGATATTAGTTATTATATACTATAAACTTATATTACCTATAGTTAATATAAGTAGTTCTGTTAATAAATATATTATTTATAAATAAAAGGACAAAAGTATATTAACGTTCAGTGTAAGTGCATATTATAACTATGAAGTACCTATTTAACAATAATACATTATAAATTATAGTAATGAGTATACTTACTTAATTAAAGTGAAAGAAGTGATCTCATGCATCATCGTCAAAATAGCATTTTTGACCATCTGTTTTATAAACTAATATAATACAGGTAACGTGATGTATTAATGTATTATGTAATCATAAAACAATATTTTAAAATTTACTGAATCTAAAACGTTTATCATCTTGGATCGACCCAGTTAAAATTGTTGAATATTTTCTTTACCAATATATTTGGTAGGCGCGGTGCCAAGGTGATGTGATTTCTAGAGAATTGTTAAAATATTTTGTTAATTTTTTAGTTGTTATATCAGTGAACAACAGTCACAACAAAGCAACAGTAGAAAACATTTTTTATTTAATTTAAACCTATTATAATATAGTAACTAGTAACATGCAATTTAAAACTTTTATCTAGCGTAAATGAGTATTGCAAAAATAACTATTCATTGATAGCTCACTAAAATGTACGTATAATAAAGTATAAAAAGTATGAGCATGATCAATAGTAGGTATAAGTTTTTGGTTGTAAATTGGATAAACTAGAATTTATATAAATATAAGTTCATATTGTAAGATTTTTTCATTTTATAACAATTTAAATATGATAATAATATACACCAATGGCCAATGGAGTATATAAAGAATAAATTAAATTATCATGGACGGCTGTATAAGGATAATATAAAACTTTTTTGTTTATTTTAACTTCAAAAGTTAATCATTATATTTAAAGAATACAACAGTTAGTATAAATATATTTAATATAAATATTATTATTGATAAACTTAATACTTTGTTGAAAACTTAAGACTAGGAAAAAATTAAAATTTTCTTATTAAAGCAAAAATAGGTAGGTACTATACATCAAGTTTTTTTTTTTTTTTTGGTTCTCATTATACACAAAAATAATGAGAATGATCTGTAGTCTGAACGCATTTTACGTAAAGATAATAAGTGGGTAAAATAAAAATAAATATAATGGCAAATTTGATATTGTAATGTACATTTTACCGTTAAATTAGGTAGATACCATTGTTGTGTCTACGGGTTTACTGAGATCATTATAACAATACCAAAAGAATATTATCAATATGCAATTTGGATACATTTATGTAAGGTATAGGTATGAAACGCGTGTAGGTGTTTTATAAGTATGAAAAGAAAAGAGTATGCCGACTGTTGCTGTAAATAACGATTTTTCGTAGAACTATTTAAAATTAGATTGAATTTACAGATAAAATTAAATATTGTGCGATGAAATGGTTTCAATGTATGTATGAATAATTTTTTTTTATCGTATAAAATCATCTCTATTATAATTTAAATGTTGTTTGTTCGGGGTTGTTTTGTATGTTTGTACTTTTACCTCGCGATATGCGGATTCTGACCGACGTTTTTTTTTTTTTTGGCCGTCATCGGAAAAAGTACTAACACGCACGATACGTCCCGCGAACTATATTATATGTATTATTATAACAAGATTTAAAAGCGTATAATATAAAAGCGTAGGCAAATGAATTTAGGTAACTCACGAAAGTTAAAAATAGTATATAAATCACGTCAACGTATATGTACACACTTCGAATTGTGTACGAAAAAAAAATATATAAAAATTAAAACAAACCTATTGCAGTGGCAAATTTTGGCGTATAGGTACAACTAAGCAACGATATAACGATATGTAAGTCTCAAGTCGTCTCGATCGTCTCAAGTCCACAAAACTCAAGCGGACGAAACCATTTATAACGTACCGCTGCCAATCGTTAATATAATATAATTATAAGTTATAACACACACAAAATATAACATTACTATACGAGCAGGTAGGCGACGCACCTCTGAGTTCTGACGAGCGGTCGAGTAGGAGAAGGAGGAGAGGATCGGCCCAGATCAGATCCGCTCGTAGTTCCGGCGGCGGGTTTTGCTTTTGCGCCAAGCGTACGTCTCGAAGTCGGTCTGGATCTGCAGGAACGACTTGCCCTTGGTCTCGGGCACACAGAAGTAACAGAACAGGCCGCCCAAGAAGGTGATCACCGCGTACCCCACGAAGTTGGCGCGCTTGCCGTACGCGTCCGTCACCGGCTGGTAGATCTTCAGCATGATGGTGGACGTGAACGTGATGGTGAACACCACCGCCGAGTTGGCCAGGCCCCGGGTGTCCGACGGGAAGTACTCGCACTGGACGACAGACAGCACGGGCATGAGCCCGATGTTGATGAAGAACTCGGCGCCACACACGCTGGCCAACAGGAGCCAACCGTCCAGCGAGCTGCGAGCGGATTCGGCCTCGTCCTGGGACAGCAGCACCGCTATGAACACGTGACACAGCGTGGTGCCCAGGCACGAGGCCATGAACAGCGGCCGCCGGCCGTACTTGTCCACGGTGAGCGCGAACGGCACGCACGCCATCACTATGAACAGGCCGAATATTACGGCGCTGGCGTTTGGCGACAGCCCTGTTCCGTACATCACGGACGACGCGTACGCTTCCATCACGCTCGCCCCGCACGCCATCTGCAGGACTGCCAACGTGAGCACGATGATCAGCGGCGCCCGGTCTCTGTGCAGCAGGTCCGTCAGCTTTCCCTTGCATCTGCGGCACGACAATATTATATGTTTTAACTGTTATTATAATAATTAACATTAAATCAAACTTATTATCGATTTTGTGTTATTTATTTCATAATTTATAAAACCTTTATTTACTGCACAATGGTTCGACTATATTTTCACATACATTTATTGAACGAGATATAATAATATTGTTACGTTTGGAGTAATACATACGGGTTTTGTTAATAAATGCCATCATAGAAAAATCATATCTTTTGGAATAAATTTGTACGCATTACGATACGAGGAAATTTAAAAAGACAATTAAAAAATATGTATTTTGTGCTATAAAATGTGCTCAATACGATTCCGAGAATTGAGTTTTCAAATGTCGATGGAAAATCAAACTTTAAGATGTACTTAACGTTTGAATAATGACCACGGGGCTAAGTTTCGAGGACAGGACGCGATCTACAAGTCAAAATTAAGTTTGTGACCCATATAGTCTATGAAACTAACTAGGTACAATCGGTTGACAAATAATAGTCCTAGCGACGTTTTAGTGCATTCGTAACGAATCGGTAGACGGTAAATATTTAACGGCAGGGACAATACAATATAATTACGAGATGTTAAAGTTATATTATAATAATATAATACGATGAAACTTGAATGCTTTAGTTATTGTTGTAGGCACAACACTGAGCTCAGCTGATCACTCACCACTACTAGTGATCCACTAGCATTAGGTATTCAAATTTTTTACGTCAATAATTGTATAGACTAAGATAAGTTAGTTAGGTAGGTACCTATATTATAATTTATTAAATACATGTTATTTTCGTTTATACTTTTAAATATTTTGTTATTAAAATTGTCTATGACAAAACAGCTATATTGAGTGATGTAAACTAAAACAGCATATTATAATTAACATAGATTAGAACAAATAATTAAAATATGACATCGATTTAATAACTATAATTATTAGATTGTTTAAAAATTAAAATTTTTTGAAATAATAAAAACCGGGGGGTTTATCGATTCCACCGTTTTAATATAAATTCCGCTGGCTATTGATTCCGTCGAACTTTTTTATTTATTGATTCCGCCAGCTATCAGTTTTGCCAGAAATTTTTCAAAATATTTTGAAATTTAAATCACGTAAAGAACACGTGAATCTTAATAACTGGTAAAATTTTCAAGTATCTACGACTTCTACTTTTTAAATAATAACAAATATTTAAAATCGTTTGAGGATAAATCGTTATCATTACGCTATTTCGTAAAAATTTAAAATTCAAACGCACTAAAAATTTTTCCTATAATGATGCTACGAGTTTTCTCTATAGCTACTTGAAGGAAAACTTATAGAAAACTTAATGTTGTATTTTTAATCCTTAGTTATTAACACAAAAAATGTTATTGTTTTTCAACTTCAAAATTACTTACAAATAAATTTTTACGTTTTCGACAGATTTCGTAAAAATTTGAACTATATACGCTTATAAAAAAAAATTGTGACTAACGATTTTTAATTTTTTTTAGCTACAATAAGAACAACTCATAAGGAACCTTGTATTAAATTTTCAAAACTTTTTGGTCATTAAACATTTTTTTATCGACACTTCAAAAAAATTGAAAATTTCAGTGGTCTATAAATAACTCAAAAAAAGTCAAAATTTTTTGAAAATTGAACTGTATATAGATAACACTGACATAAACATTTCGTGAAAATTTCAAGTATTTACAGTGATAAGTTTTTGATTTACAATTATATAAAAAAATCAATTTGATCGAAAACTAGTTTTGCGTCAAAATTTCCATTTTTCCGTCATTTTTTTTTATTTTTCTCGATTTTTTTGAAAACTGTTGGAAAATGTTTACATTTGACCTCTATAATGCACCGACTAGATTCACTTTTACATCGGAAACCACCCCCAAAGTTTGAAATTGGAGCATTATTTCGACTAGTTATGCTGTACACAGACAAAAAGAAAAACAAAAACAAAAAAAAAAACACATATCATTGTAAAATCAATACATTCATCACTTCGGTCAGAATCTAAAATTCCAGCCTCATAATAATGTTTATTAGATAATTTTTCTTTATGCACAAGAAAATTACTGGGAAAATTTAAAATCATACATCAAAGTATTAACTAGCTATCAAAATACCTATTTTTCTAAAAATACTATCCAAAAATTTGTATTATTGTTTGGACTAAAATTAACTTAATTTAAATATTTTTGAATAAAATTAATTTAAAGTTAACACGTAAATCTTTAAAAAAAGTAACTTATTAAGTTAAAAGTTAATTTAAAAAAAAAGTAACTTAACGTTTTAACTTAATTTTAACTTTTAATTCGTTAATGCCCAGCCTTGAAAATTAATGCGATAAGACGATAAACGAGCAATCATAATAATATGATTAATAAATAATAATCATTTGTGTGTACAACTTATTGATTGTCTTTAATTATTACCTCCTATTTACGAATTCTTGAAAATGTTGATTCCGCTGACTGTATTCTTTTTAATCAATATTCAATAGTTTATCAATTTTTTTTTAAGTTTAATCAATAGTTGATTAATCAAAACCTTACCATAATTTATTTAAAGATTAAATATAAACATTTCAAAAAATAATTCAAATATTTTTGTGAGTAAAATGTATTAAAATAGTAAAGTAATGTTTTACAATTTATTTATTTAACGCCAAAAAAGCAAAAATAAAATTAATAATAGTAGGTAGGTAAATAATAATATAAGTAATGTTCTACAATTTATTTTAAAACGCAAAAAATACAAAAATTATTTAGTAAAAATAAAATAAATAATAGTAAATAATAATTAAAATTATTATTTAATTAATTTAAGTCTTTTATATTTTGTTTTTATTAAAATAAATAATTTTCAAATATTAACTGGCGGAATCAATAACTAAAAAACTTCGACGGAGTCGATAGCCGGCGGAATCAATAGATTTTTCACAGGTAAAAAGATCATTTCAGCGCAATCGATATACGCCCAAAAAAAGATTTTACGTTCTGTGAATCGATTATGATGATCTGTATGGGATATTAATTTTTGTTTTGGTAATGAATAATAATATATCTATATCTGTTAAATAATTAAAATTAACAAGGCTGGGCAAGTTAACGATTTTTTTTAACTCGTTAAGTTAAGTTATTTTAAAATAATAAAGTTAAGTTAAAAGTTAATCATATTTTTTTTCGTAAACTTTGAAAAAAAGTAACTTGACTTAATTTAAAGTTAAAATTTTCTAATTTTCAAAATAAAAAATCCCAGACACAGAATAATGTTTATTAGATAATTTTTCTTTATGCACAAGAAAATTACTGGGAAAATTTAAAATCATACATCAAAGTATTAACTAGCTATCAAAATACCTACTTTTCTAAAAATACCATTCAAAAATTTGTATTATTGTTTGGACTAAAATTAACTTAATTTAAATATTTTTGAATAAAATTAACTTGAAGTTAACACGTAAATCTTTAAAAAAGTAACTTATTAAGTTAAAAGTTAATTTCAAAAAAAAAGTAACGAGTTAATTAACCTAACGTTTTAACATAATTTTAATTGTTAATTCGTTAATGTCCAACCTTGAAAATTAATTAATGCAATAATACGATAAACGAGCAATCTTAATAATATGATTAATAAATAATAATCATTTGTGTGTACAACTTATTGATAATCTTTAATTAATACCTACTATTTACGAATTTAAAATCGTTTAAAACCCGTTTTTCGACAAATCACACCAAATTGCAATACCTACGGCTAAACCACGATTTAAGATAAGCTAAAATTTAAATGGAATTGGTGGGGCTATAATAATTTATTTTATGTCAGGTAGTAGAGCCATCACTGTTACAATTGCGGACCTCACTGCAGTGATCGGTTTTATAATACCTACTAGACTAGTATAGTAGTATATCGATAAGAGTCGTTAATAAGTTAATCGCATAAGTTTTCTGTTAAGCGTATAATTTTGTAGTTTGGTACCTACGCGTTCAGTTAAATAATTTTTGAACTAAACCTGGTTAGGTTTAGTAACCATGATGGCGACATGGTTTGCACGCTAATAATAATATTATCATTTTTATTATAATTACTACGATTAGACATTACTTGTCTTCGGTGACGGACTGTCTGACGATCTCGAGCTCTTCCTCGAACTCTTCGTCTCCGCAATTCCGCAACTTCCTCAACGACCGGGCCGCCTCTTCCGGTTTGCCGACCATCATGAGGTAGTACGGCGATTCCGGTATGGATACCATCAGCAGGCCCGTGATCACAGGTATGATCGCACCGACGATGGCCAACGTCTCGTAGTCGGCGAGCCACCCGACCACGTAGGACAGCAGCAGACCGGAAGCGTAAGTCAGCTCGACCACCAGAGCCAACGATCCCCGGACAGATATGCTGGCCATCTCACCCACGTACGACGGGGACACGATTAACGAGATCGCCATCGCGCTGCCGTGCAAGAATCGGGCGACGTACAGGTGCCAGGGCTGTGCATACACATAAAATGTCAAGTAAATGATTGTCATTATGACATTATGACGCATTGACGCCGAGAAGTACACATATTTAACATACATTCAGAGGACCATGAAATGTTTTAAGTGTCACGATAATTTGGTGGCGATATCATATCTCACACGAGATTTGTATATCTACTACATTAAATTCTTATCACTATAAATTTACTGGTGTACTGGTCAGTGGTCGATTTATATTTTATTATAATATTATATTATTCCCGGAGTGTCATCAAGATTGTATATAGCAGGGGTGGCCAAACTTTTTTTGGTCACGATCTACTAAAAATGTACTTCGCCTTTGAGGATCGACTTCCATAGACAATTTTTTTTATTATTGAATAACTAATTATTAAGAAACATATAGGGCGCGTGGCCCTTAAAATAAAATCTAACATGATCGACTTTGAAATTGATCGCGATCGACTGTTTGGCCGCCCCTGGTATATAGGTTAGGTTAGGTAATTGTATATGGGTAAAACATGTGCGACTCGTTAAACCGGTCCCGCTGCAGTACAAGTGCAACGACGACGCGTTTGCCGATCGCGAAAGCGCATTTCGGTCGATTTCGCGACGGTGGTAAAATAACAAGTCCTTACCTGCCGAGCGGTCAGTATCAATATCCAGCCGGCTAGCGTTATCGGCACGGTCAAATACACGGACAGTTTTCGGCCGATTCGGTCCATCATAATGCCGGCCGGTAACGACAGCAGTACGTTGCCGACGTCGATCAGAGTTACCATCCAAGACTCTTGGTCCAAAGTCAGGTGAACCGGCGCCGTGCCTTTCAACGTGTATTCCATCATAGGCGATGACCATCCCAGCGTTGTACCGGCCATCAACAGGGGCATAGACACTGACAATAAAACACGGACGTGGTGCAATTATTTGATATTAATATTATGATGTCGGCGTATAGCAGCATAATACAATGTAGAAACAATAATAAATAATAATAATAAATTAGACAATAATTCGCTGGTAACCGCACGCGGGACATACCTATGAAGCACGCGAATAGTTGTTTGCAGATGCCGTCGGGTAAGGTAGACATTTTGTTAATTTCAAACGGGGTCGCAGTATTTGTTCGCAAGTATATTACGATAGTTATAGTATATTTTATGGTCTAAAAAAACCATAAATATTTTAATATACTTTTTTTTTTAGTTTTTACGAACCGATAAACGATCAACCCGTTCGGCGTGCACGTTTGTTAATACTAAAATGAAATAATAAAACGTTTCAAAATAAAAACGGCTATATCCGTCGGTGTATAATCTACAAATTAGATGAACTGACCTTTTCGTTATCGACACATCGTTACAACTGCGGATAACGTTAATTCCCGTTCACACAATCACACAACACTATATAATACCTAATATTATGTATATAACAATATAGTAGGCATATCGCAACGACCGGACGAATAGAATGCGTTAAACTAACCACACATAAGTTTATTAGACAACGATTCCGACTCGTTTGAGACGTTATTGAGTTCCATCCTTATCCACTCTCGTCGTCATTGTTGATGTTTGGAAAAAAAAAAAATTAAAGACGAACGAGAATGTATAGTATATGTGTATACCTAAATTAAACAGAGCGAACTTGTTCAAGCCTCGTCGTAAATAGGAATATGATGTTAGTAAAATATTAGCTTACACACACGTTAGTATGCTACGAATGATGTATATATTAATCATACATATTATATGTACGAAAACACTCTCGTGTTTACGGAAAGTTCGAAAAATATACAATTTGCTTAATGTGTAATATACCTATTAAGATAAAATTATAAAAATAGTAGGTACATTATAAACCTATGATTCTAGTATTTTTGGTAGGATATTTGATAATAACATAAAAATATATAAATTGACTGAATTATCTATAGGCACAAGAAAATAAAAAATATTAAATACGTTTATTAATTGTACAACAATTCATGTGATAATTGATATGAAAACGTTTAATGTATTTACGTATAAATAAGTTCGTAAATTGTATTTATGAAAATTCGGATAAAATTGATAATAACTAACATGCATTCGATGCAAACACGTGGTAGTTGCTGTTATACACATCGTATTAGTGTAAA
This sequence comes from Aphis craccivora, assembly GCA_009835225.1. Taxonomy (NCBI): domain Eukaryota; kingdom Metazoa; phylum Arthropoda; class Insecta; order Hemiptera; family Aphididae; genus Aphis; species Aphis craccivora. The sequence goes on along the minus strand of VUJU01001301.1, from coordinate 13,478 downwards.
CCTGAAGTTAAAATTTACATGATAATCATATTACATGATTTTTGACGAATTGCTTATGCGTAATGGTTAATATTAGAATTTCTGATGTCGTCAGAACACTATAGGTACCATGATATAATATTATGTAACTATCACTGCGTTACACAGTATGAGTAAGAAGTGTTTCGTCTGTACTCCGTAATAATAATTGTATTTATGCATTGTTAAAATAAGTCAACTTATATTTGTCGGCAAAGGTACCTACCTCTAAAATTTACCTAAAACTCACTTATTATTATTATTATAATCACTTGAAGGATTAAATCAAAAAGTGGTGTAAGTACTAAGTATTACGTATTATATTCATGGGCTCATGGTATAGATATCTATTTGTTTAATTTTAGTAGGTATCTATTTTATAGAAATATAACAGTCATTTAAATGTATAGTATAAGTTAACTAAAATTGTCCATCGGTTAAGTTTGGTAAAAAACCTATGTCGGTATATAGTTAGAGTCGTAAATTATAATTGATTGTGATTGTTGAAAATTATATATACAGAGCGTACCACCGTGTTTTACTGTCTTCGCGTACCTATTAATCTTAGTGAAAACCCGATGATCACTCTGTATAAGTCTTTATGATGAACTAATATTACCTTTGAACTATAATATGATAACTGGAATGCTTACTAGCCATAAGACCAATGTTAATAAAAACTAGATGGCGTGTTAGAAAAAGATAGTAGATAATAAGAATGGTATTGCTATCCTTTTCTATCATACGTTATAAATGATAGTTTATCAATAAATGAAAAAATAAAATAAAATAAAAATGAAAGTAAAATATTAACGCCATGCCATTTGTAAAACAAAAATAGCAACACCATTAGACAGTATATGCCATATCATTCTAACAGTCTCTTTCGGGCTACACTGCTTGGTGAGCATTCCAGTTATCATATAGTTCAATGAATATCACAGACTATTATATTATTACTTGCACAAATGGGGCATGAGAGACTCGCCAGAATGTGACTGTGGAGCAGAGAAGCAGACCATCTATCACGTAGCTTTTATATGTCCTATCCACGCCTACCAAAGTCCCAGAATAATCGACTGCCTCACAACCCCTCCAAAATTAATTAAATGGCTGGAGGAACTAGAACTAGATCTCTAATACCTTATTGTTACCTTTTTAATATTACTTATATTTTCTCATATTTTACTTGTTTGTTTTTATCTTATTCATCTGTTTTATATTAATTAAATTTACTGTACGTTACCATATTATAACTCTAATGCATGTACCACAAACCATACGCTAAATAAATAATATTATTAAAAAGTATCATACTATATTATGATTATAAAATGACAATTTTTATTTTATATTTAAATTAATTATATTAAATTATTATATTTAAATAAATTAATTTTTTTTATTATTTGATTAATTTTAATAATATTTGTGATACAGTAAATTATAAAGTTATTCGTATATCGATAAAACTAAAATATAACTGCTCTTGAACAATATCTTTGACTTTGATTAACAAATGATTAGTTAATTTAAAAAATAATTTTTTTTTTTACAAAATTTCAAATCACAAATATATGAATTAATTTTTAATCACAATTTAGTTCTAATAATGTATATTGTATAATACTTTATACAGGCTGCAGAAATCAATCTAACAAATATTTAAACAATAATTTGTTTAAATATTTACTAGAGTATTATGATAAATAATGATATATATCATTGATTGCACATTAAGGGCAAAATGGTGTGAAGTGTTATGTGTAGGTATAGCTATTAGCTATACAAATTATTCATTAACTATGCGCTAGCATGGTTTCAGGATATTACTATGTTCTATTATATTTTTACTTTTATATTAAGAAACATTATACTCTCCTTACTTTATTTGTTTTCCCTCTGATTTTCGTTCATTGAGATAACCTTTATGTTTTTGTTTACTTTACACTTATCGCTAGATGAGTAGGTAATAGAAAATTCATGTGATACATTTATCCATGTATATTATATATACGAGTATCAGCATTACTAAAATATAATAGTTAATTTAATCATTGGTATTACTAAATACATGACACACAACCTTCTATTCAATAAGAATTAAGAGATGAGCAGAATGCACTCCCAGTGAAGTGGGTTCTAGTTGGAAAATCGGCGATGCAATTGGACAACAGCATACTATATTATTTTTAACAGAATTTTTTAATAATATATATATATATATTTTTTTTTTTTTTTGATAAAAACTTCAATCGATGGTGACTTTTAATTTTGGTATCATATTGCAATAGATAATTTTGAATGTCTAAAAGTATAAAAACAAAAAATGTGAATATTTAAAAGTTATTATAGATAACTATTCTTTAATAACATACACTTTAACTTTAAAGAGTTGTTCTGTTTACTATAGTAGAATAATTATTTAGTAGACTTTAATCTAAAAGAAAATAATAAAAATGTGAATAATCTTGTATTTTTTAAATAGTTAACGATACATAAAGGGTGTGTAGACATTATCGGCAATATAGTTATATATTGGTAATAATGATAATATTTCTAAGACTATAAGTACATATTCACAAACTTATAGTTTTTTTCTCAAAATCTTTATTCAAGAGAAGCTGAGCAAATACTATCAAACGTACATTTATTTATTTATTTTAAAAATATTTTAAATGTAATAAGATCATTGTAATATGATATAATAATTAATATTATATTATATAATTTTACTAATTTTTAATAAATAGGTAAATATATAAAAAATATAAAAAATAATCTTTAATATTATCTACAAATACATACACAGATATGCGAATATTATAATATTTTCTTATATACATAATATCTAGGATTGTAAATTATGTTGTTTTATAAATAATTATAGTAGTGACTATTTCTACAATCTCACACCAAAGATATTTATATGGTAATAAATTTATAATATATAAGTATATAGATTATATACATAGAATATTATTAATTTTTATACAAAATGCAAATAATATTTGCTATACCTACCTAGGTATTTTAAATTTATTACCTAAATAAACATATTGCTAAAAAAAGTTCACAGAGTAATCAATAGAGTACCCTCGATCACAAGTTGATATTGGTACAACGTTATTATATTATTACATAACATACCTAGTCATTTATAATAGTTGGAGTGGCATTTTAATTCCAATTGAATCCTCTGGAGAAGTTCCCATTAGTGGAATATGATTAATCGGTATAGATAATAAAGTTCCTTCATCGTAATAATATGAAATGTAATACTTAAGTTATAATCACTTTTTACTTTTGTTGTCTGTTACTGTTATAAATTTCCTCAGTTCATCATTATAGTACATTTTTATAACTTAACTGATTTAGTAATTTTTAGAATACTAAGCTTTCAGTTGATAAAGGTATACACATACAGTATACCTACTTATTTAAAATGTTATCACTTAATATGAATTGTATTTTAGTATAAAATTAGATATTTCGTTATTTTTAATGTTAATCCTTTGATGATTTTATGTAAACATTTGATAATGTATAAAAGTATCATACAAGATTTAAAAAAATATGTATTTAAGAATTATACGGTATTATAATAAAAACTAGAAATACTAATTTTATTTTCAAATTTTTAAATGCTATACTTTTTGTCATGATGTAAAAGTTTTCACTATCTGGAATTACTAACTCTGCGATGAATTGCATTATTATTCGACATTTTAAATAAAAGAAAATATGTAAATTTATTAAATAAAATATTAAACTATTGCCTTTTATTTATCTCGAAAGTCAAAAACAGAAACATAAAGAAAGCATATAATATATATAAATTATATATTTTTTGTATAGAAAAAAAATTAAATCAGCTATTATTTAAATGATTTCAATGCATTAAACGTATATATTGTACAAAGTACAATAAAAGTGTGTATTGTATTTCTTTACGTAGGTACATTTTTTATTTCATCTATATCATGGCTTTAAAGTTTATAAACACATTTATATTATATTATTTGAATTTAATTGGTTTCGATTGGCAATTTATAATATAAGAGCTTTGTTTTCTTACACGTTTTGCCCGGTTTGGTTAATTTTTTGAGAGCTTAAATCATTTTATATGGAAAAATATTTGTATTATTTCCGGAAATGCTTAACTAATGACGATTGTATATAACCTAGTATTTCTGCGGGGTGGTTTCCGATAACAAAATGAATCTAGTTGGTACAATGGGGAGGTCATTTTTTGAATTTCCCAGTAGTTTTCAAAAGCTCCGGGAAAAACCAAAAAAAAAAATTAAGGAAAAACGGAAATTTTTACGCAAAACCAGTTTTTGACTTAAACGATTTTTTTATATGGCTGTAATTCAAAAACTAATCACTATAAATATTTGAAAATTTCACTAAATTTTTATGTCAGTGTTATTTATATACAGTTAAATTTTCAAAAATGTTTGACTTTTTTGAGTTATTTATAGACCACTGAAATTTTTGATTTTTTTGAGTAATTTTTTTTGAAGTGTCGATAAAAAAAATTTTTAATGACCAAAAAGTTTTGAAAATTTAATACAAGGTTCCTTATGAGTTGTTCTAATTGTAGTTAAAAAAAAATCAGTTAAACAGTTAATCACAATTTTTTTTTTATAAACGTTTATAGTTCAAATTTTTACGAAATCTGTCGAAAATGCAAAAATTTGCAAGTAATTTTGAAGTTGAAAAAGCATAAAATTTTTTTGTGTTTATAACTAAAGATTAAAAATACAACACCAAGTTTTCCATAAGTTTTCCTTCAAGTAGCTATAGAGAAAACTCGTAGCATCATTATAGGAAAAATTTTAAGTGCGTTTGAATTTTAAATTTTTAGGAAATAGCGTAACAATAACGATTTTAAATATTTGTTTTTATTCAAAAAGTATAAGTCGTATAGATACTTGAAAATTTTACCAGTTATTTAGATTGTCGTTTTCTTTATGTGATTTAATTTTCAAAATATTTTGACTTTTTGTTTATAGACAACTGAAATTTTCAATTTTTCTGAAATTTTTTTTTTTTGAAGTGTCGATAAAATTTTTTTGGCCCAATCAAAATACTTGAAAATTTAATACAAAGTTCCTTATAAGTTAGTCTTATAGTAATTAAAAAAATTATAAGAATACACAGACACAATTTTTTTATTAACATTTGAAGTTTTGACAACAATTCGTCAAAACCATGAATATTTGCAAATTATGTTGTAGGTATAATCCATAAAATTTTTTGTATAAGTAGCTAAGAGTTGAAAATTCAATATGAGATTTTCTATAAGTTTACCTTATATTAATTATAAAAGAACTTAAATTCTGGTATATTCAGGCTATTAAAACATAAACCACCTTTTTCACCAACTATTCTAAATTATATTCTAAGCTAACAAATCAACTCCGTTCAGAATCGTTTTTCGTATACAATGATACCTATCATTGGATTCAAATTTAACACTCCTATAATATATAATAATAATCCATACGGCACCTAATGTACACCAGAGCGGTACCCACTTACCCACTTTTTTTATTTGTTATTCACATATATTAAATTAAAATATGACTAAATTTAGATAGGTAGCAGTAGTGTATATAGATTTTCGAAGAGAGTCGATCATGTATTTAGATTTTTCGGAAGAAGGGAGTGAGGAAGTAAATTATTATTATTAATATTATTATTGGAGCCTGGAAGGGTCTCACCACTGGTAGATAGATATACCATATCCATAATATTATATTACACCTTGATGGCATTACAATAAGCCACCTTAACACTGACAATTTATAATCCCATTATTCTTATAATGAATTTGATTTGTTTTTACTCATCAATTAGAATTTCTATTAGTGACCTATTTCATAAATATTGTGTATGTAGGTACATGCGTAATTTAAGTATTACACATATCATAATATTATGATGCAATCATACCATATCTATATTAAATATTATATTATTAATTCATAAATCATATAATAAATGATAACAACTACACTTAGTTTATAAATATTTGTATCGAAATATAAATATATGATTTAACATTTTTATAAACAATTTTTAAATTATTCAGTCGATGATAAAAATGTCAATAATAGTTATAATAATAACTAAGCAATTATTATTATTATATTATATTAAATATACTTTCCTATTATGTTCTATATAGGTAGGTAGGTAATAACATTGTTTTCCAATAAAATATAATTTGTTTTATAAATAATGCAATAACTCGATTGTAATGAAATGTCATCAACTAAAATGTATATACATTGTAAATTATAATATTGTAATTTGTATTCATTTTAAAATAATGATAAACGTGTCAATATAGTATAGGTATATTAATTTACATAATAATAATAATAATAATAATATATAATGACGTGTACAATAATACGTGTGGACATTGTATCCGTATGCATCATTTGTGTGATTCAGTGTTTTTTATGAACATTTTGTTTGTATAAAATCTATTCGACGATGAAAAACAACAACAGTGTTTTAAATTAACAGATTACCCGAAAGTATTTTTAATTATTGTGTACTTTACATCCTACACTGACCCGCAGTGTTTAGTTCACTTATTTACTATAGGAACAGTATTTGTATACGAATGTCGAGTGATTTTCTGCATTTCATCAGACCGACAGGAAAATGTAGTGTTGCTGAATCTTATCTTAAATAAATGTCTGGGTGAAAATTGTACCGGAAATAATGGCATTGTGTTAAAAGATAGCAATGAAATAAAAATATACATAGTCATAACGTAGGTATAATAAAATTAACATTTTCTTGTTAAAATATCTTATTTGAAATGTACAAAATGTTAATAATAACTTTTATCAACTGCTGAGAGGGGTAACCTTGCTCAAACATTTTAATTATTATGTCTAGTTACTCATAATAATTTTCACCCTAAATATAAACCATGATAACTACTGCGTTTTTGTTGAAAAGCAATTAATTCATGTTTCCTCCGGAACAATAAAAAAAGAAAAAATGATTTATTTGATTTATAACCGTAATTAGATTCCAAAATAATAACAAATTATTACCCATATATTATTATATTACACCGTTAGTTTTATAATTTTTTTTTTTTAATAATGTCTGAAATGGTATTATAGGCATATTTTTATTATAGAAGGACGATAAGGTCGAGCAACCGGAGAGGTATAGTATGTTCATTAGATGAACGGAAATCTGAGATGAATCGAATCACGTAACGCGAGCCTTGTTATTATACCACACCAGACCTACGTATGATACATTTTCATAGTAATGAATATTATCCGCAGTGTGGTATTTATTTTTATTGTATTTCGCGGTATCGAATGTTTATAGGAAAATGTAAATAGACCATCGAATGAAGTGTTTCGGAGGTGGATTTTATGTTAACTTGTGATTTGTAAATTGACTATAAAAATAAATAATAACTAACTTTATGCAAAATATACACAAATAGCTCTTATGCTTGCTTATATTTTATATAGTATGCATTATTATGCATTTAATATATTCATGTGAAAAATTTTAATATTCCACGAATTTCAAGTTAAACAAAAATATAAAAAATGATGTTGAATCTGTCATTTAATTGATTAAAGTTTAAGTTAAATTTTAGATTTTTTTTTTTTAATGGGGGAACCATCGCGGGTTACAACTACTTTATTATTACCTAATACTAAGAAAAATTCATCTTATACCTTACATTTGTCCTGTAGAGCCACGGTGGAGATAAAATTTGTATAAATATGGTGTTAAAATAAAAAAAAAAGTTTCGTTAAATGTAATTGAATTTTCATGAAATTATTAAACTCATACAGGCTTTACCATGAAAAAATCCAAAATAAGACCCATAATTGAATTTTAGGTATCAAAATTAAAATTGTATTGGTCAATTATTGATTTGATAAAGTTTATTGAACAAGATTAAATTTTAGAAACCCAATGTTTTTTACGATATTAATTTTTATATTCTGTGATAATCAATTACTATTTAAAAATACAGTTCCCGAAAAATATATTATTGGATTTTTTTTTGCAGCTGTAATTTTATTATCAATTATTGTTTCTAATAATAATGCACATAATTTGTATAAATATAACTTTATGGAGATAAAACTTACCAAGGACCATAATTAAATATTTTAACAGCTACTGCAACAAAAAAAAGTTCTGAAGCAGCATATTATGTCGCCTTTGCTGCCCCTGTGCGCAAACCTATATGTTTATGACAGGTGAAAATATAAATATTTATATAAAAAACGCATTACCTAGTTACATTGGAGTAAGAAAAATTACAAATTTATATAATAGACACATAAAACTACGTTAAAAAATACAATTATAATTGTATTAATACAAAAGAAATAATTATTTTTCTTTTAAATACAATTATGTCTGTTCTAGGTACATATTATTAATATTCACAGAATTCACAGTATAAACTGTTATTATCGACTTAAAATAATTGTATTAAATATTATTTATCATGAAAAATGATTTTTTTTTTTAAATTAATATAACAGATATGTATATAATTTATTATATTAATTTTTCAATTATATTTCATAGTATTTTTTAAATATCTGATCGAATTAAAAGATACTCGTTAGGGTGTTACACTGATGAACTCCAAAAGTAGTAGGCATTTTTAGAATGGGTTCTAAATATAAAAATATTTTTGAAGTGAAACTTCTTTTTTATTTTAAAATGTCATTTGGGTGGAAAATGAGTATAATACTATAATAATGTACGAGGACAATATTATTCATAATACTTCATCCTTTATTCTCTTTGTACTTTGTATACAATAATTACATTTGTTCTATGATAATAGTATTTTTTTCTTTTAGTGTTATTTAACATAGTTAATACTATTTTGCATATTTCACTACATTTTCGAATAAATAAACTATAAATTAAGTTATACTAAAATAGTTGTAATATCAATAATATTATCGTACCTCTGTATAGTGTATAAATTATAGATTCTAAGTATAGGCAGCTTATATTTGTAACATAAAATACTCGTCTATTTAATATTTGCTATTAATCAAAATATTTTTTTGAAAATATTGGCAGCCGTTTATAACTTAAAGTACTAAGATATTAATGAATAATATTCGGCTTATAATCGTATTTAAAAATAAGAATAACACTAAACTTATTTACTGTAGGTACTAATATGCGATATAGTTAGATTAGGACAGTGGTGACCAAATAATGTACGCGACCATTTATTAACATTTACTAGTCCGCTAAAGTAATCAATATGGCTTGGATTTTAAAGGACAATAAGCAACTTAAAATGTACACGAAAGTTTTAAAAAAGCAAAAAGAAGCATATTTATTTTTAAAAAAGCATGACAAAAAAATTAACATAAACTAGTTAATATAAAATGAATAAAAAATTTTAAAAATTAATTTAAATTAAAAAAAGAATTAGGTATTTTCCGTGTATTTCCCTAGATTTGCAGTAGTGAAATGACACTATTGTCAGACAGAATATTTTTATACATAGAAAACGAACTCTTCACATCCACTGAAGTGATCGGTGCATATACTTCATACAAGAGTTTTTAAATTACAACACTAAATCTTAAATTTTGAAATGGTTGATATCGATGTTATAAGGCATACTGACCGTATAGGTAGTGCGGGCTATATGTAAATCGATTATCTAAACGTTTAATACATTAAATAAACAAGCCGATGACGAAAATAATAATAATCCAATATCTGCATTCTGGGTTTTTACATTAATTAATTATTAATTTTTTTTTTTATTACAATAACATAATAAACATATAAAAATGCACAGTTGGAATAATTGAAAAAAAGCAAAAATAAATTGGTTTGTTTGGAATCAGAATGAGAATGATTGTGAAACTAATATAATAAATGTATAAAAATTAGATTTCTATCTCATACATAAAAAATAAGCATATTGTGCTTTAAAATCCGAGCCCTAGTAATCAAAGTTGAAAAAAAAAACATTCAGCTTTTTAAAAATGAAGTGTTTCTAAAATTTAAAATAAATGAATTTTCCCCATTTCTTTTCGTAAATTACGTTGTTAATTACACATAATCTTATTATAGATCTATAGAAGTCCTATATTAAGAAGTGCCTAAAATGGAATATAATATTAAGAAAAAGTTTAAATTATGTCCGAGAATTTTTTTATGGCCCCCGGTAAAAAAAAGGTTGGTCACCACTGGATTAGGATTAAGTATATATAATATAATACATAACAATAAAAGTAGGTACTTATCACGAAACTGTAGTCATCAGTCATCTATAAACAAAATCAAAAATTATGTTGATAATTATAATATATATATATATCGGCGTCTTGATAAATATGTCGATTGTCGGTAAACAATTCTATAATTTCTAACAGAAGTGTCTTGCGATGTTCTCGCGTTGAAATATACGATTCTGTCACGCCAAATGACGTATAACTAGTTCATTCATAATTTATTAAACAGGCGTACCAATAAGATACGTTGACACGTTTGAATGTGTCTCCAGTTCCGTTGTCATCGCCGAATACCTTGTGCAGTATAGTAGTGGTAGGTAATACGACAGGCTCAGGCTATCTCCTGATAATCGCAAAGTTTCTGGACTTTTTCGTCGGGCCGTTCGGCCTTGTGGAAGTCTATTTGTATTTCGGCGAACGATTTGCGCTTTGTCTCGGGCATGTACAGACAACAGAACAGTCCGCCGGCCAGGCAAGCGACCGAGTAGATGACGAAGTTGGCGGACGTGCCGAGGGCGTCGGACACCGGCTGGTAAGTGGTGATCATGAAAGTGGACGTGATCGTGACGGCCATCACGACGGCCGTGTCGGCCAGGGCCCTGGTGTCGGACGGGAAGTACTCGCACTGGATGACGGACAGCAGGGGCATGAGGCCGATGTTGATGAAGAACTGGGCGCCGGCTATGGACAAGAACAGCGGTAGCCAGCTGTGGCCGACGGCGTCCCGATACCAGAGGAAGGTGGCTACGGCCGCGTGACAAGCGGCCGTGCCGAAGCACGAGACGATCATCAGCGGTCGCCGACCGGACCGGTCCACGACCAGCGCGAACGGCACGGCGGCCAACAGCACGACTAGTCCCAGGTAGACGGCGGACGCGTTTGACGATATTTGCGTGTTTGACATGATGGACGCCGCGTACGCTTCCAACACGCCGGCCCCGCAGGCCATTTGCAGTACGGCCAATACGATGACTATCACCAGCGGCCGACGGTCCCTGTTCAATAGGTCACTGATGCTCCCTTTGTGTCTGCCGAAATAATGTAAAAGGTGGCGTTATAAAACATATCATAGGGGTGGATTTAGGTATGTGGTGGCCCATGAGTGGAATAAATTGTGGGGGCACCTTATGCATAAACAAGAAAATATATTTTTTTATTAAATTATCATAAAATTGTGGTGGCGGTCCCAGGGCTACAGTCCACTCAGTCCTTCTCTAAATCCGGCCCTGTATGTACCTATAATAAAATAAATACAATTTGGTGATATATATATAAGGGTTTACTTTTATTAAACTCTATACGCGAACAAATATTGGACTTACAAATTCAAACGATGGTTAGATAAATAGTATATGAGTTCAAATCACATTTTAGGTAATTCAACAACAAACTCCAGAGAAATTAATGTTTTACAAATCAATCGGGAGACAATTTTTTTTCGAGTGTAAACCCAATTAAATTCCTTAAATCTAATGACTAAATAGTAAACAAGTGTATTGTCCATTGTTAAAATGATATTTTTGTACATTGGTAATGATTTTTTTTGTTTTGACTTTAATTTAGATGGAGATTAGTCATCTCATTTCTAGCATTTTTCTCCTCTTTCCCTATATTAGCACTAGCTTTGATCACGCATTGAAATAATTTATCACATTTCGATAGATATGTATGAACACAGACAAATAAACGCATTGCAAGCAAGCCTCGTGCGATTTGTATATTATTATCATATCATTATATCATTTTGGGGTGACGATACTTTGGGTGTATTATGTAAGCGCAGATTCTATAGGTACGTATTATTATGTATATAGAGAACAATGCCCGAACGAATCATAGCGGCACGTGCAGGAGAGGAAAAACCAATTTTGTTTTTCATTGTTTTTTTTCTCGGGTCTTCCGAAATTGCTATAAATATTTACACCGGCTTTCCTTTTTGTTGGTGTACCGTTTGACGAGATCAAAAAAACAAAAAAAAAAAAAAAACGAAATGAAACGATAAACACAATTCCCTTGAGACAGTTGAGACAATCTCGACCAAATACTGGTAAATTAATTTAAAAAGTTGTTCACAAACACGTCACAGTATAGGTATATAATAAAAGTCACAGTGTAAAAAATATAAGGAAAAACAACCTCGAATAATAACAGAAAATGTATTTTAGACCTCGTATATACGTATTTTAATGTTCTACCACGACATTAATAGATATAGGTACACGGTTTACCATATTAAGAATAATATTTACAACTAGAACGGTTAATGGTGTAAGTTATTATTGCTTAAAATATTCAGAAGAAATTAACAACTTAAAGTTTATTTTAAATAGGTACAACTATATATTTATTTTTATTACTTTATTATTGTTTGTACACACTATCCTTTATTTGTTGTCTTTTTAATCATTTAAGTTATAAGCCTATTTTGTACAATATGTACACTTCAAAGCAGAAAACAAATTATTCAAATCATAAGAGTTTTGTGAATGAAAATGTATATCGTGTTTAATTGTTCAAAAGAATTTTTATGTTAATAATTTCGACCTGAAGCCGAGATTGTATCATTGAAATCGTTATGTTTTATTGTATATTTTGTTACTGGTGTTTACATTAGCAAAACATGAGCTTTTAAAAAATCAATTTTTTTTTATTATACACATTACCAACGTACCTATAATTATTGACTTTATTTTATTGATCAATAATAAACATTCAGTTTAATACAATTATTAACTTCTCTGTATTGTGGGGCTTAAAGAGAATAAGAATTCATTTAGTATAAAGAAGACATTTTGGGCAAATGTATTTAATAATAAAAAAAAGAACTTAGTGGCCTATACTCTCTGTAGGTCGCAACGACACATAAATTGAAATTTATTATACTACTGTATATGCATGCACGCGTATACAATATGTATATTATTATAAATTATAATATTGTACATATAGATGTATTTTCCTCTAAGATGAAACGGTACGTAATAGTGTAGTGTGTCTACGGTATATATAGACGTTTATTATAAAATATTTAGTTAAGTAAAAGTTGTGAATGAATATATTGAATATAAACAGCCAACAGGGTATTAATTATTGTAACGAATAAAAAAATAGAAAAATTAGATAGGTTGGGTTAACTTAAATATAATTTATAATATATATATATAT